>JARDWI010000224.1:0-160001 GCA_029378325.1 Elaeagnus macrophylla
CTTACAGAATTTCTAATTCCTAATGTATGGGTTACATTCTTCTCTCTTGTTTGTTACCCCTTATGTAATAAATGACGTACAATGTAAGACTTACATTCCTCAGCTCTTGTTACTCCATTTTTACGCTTTTTTGTCATTTCAATCCCATATTCTTTTAAGTGTCCAAAAACCTACAAAACACATAAATACCTTCCAAAATATGAAAATAATAAAATAAAATATAAAATGAATGCTTAAAAACTTAATAAAATATAGGTCAAAATAGTGTTAATCAAATACCCCAAACCTACATTTTGCTAGTCCTCTAGCAAAACTAAAATTAAACTATACTAACCTAAATCACTTCTGTGGATTGTCACGGTTGCATTTAGTATATGTAACAAGCCTTTAAACCCCTAGGTTGCCCTAGTGGAAGAGTTAAAGTCTCGTGAGAATTTTCAGTGATGATACATACAAACATCCAACTTAAAGAAAAACTAAAATGACAATTAAAATTACTACAAATAAAAAATACAAACTTAAATCAACAAAATTTCTCATGCTTTAGTTTTTTTTTTCTAGTTTATAATCGAGGTTCATACATAAGTTTATCCAATCATCTTAACACATTAAGGATTCATCATGCAAATCAATTTCGCATCACAAGTGCATATTCCAATACTAAAAAATATATATATAAATATTGATTCACCTAAAACCTAGTGTTAATAATCCGAATTCGCTTCAACTCTATTCCTCACAAGATTTACTCTTAATATCACACTGATTCTATGGGTTCAAACACTCAACAAAGTCTATGCAAATAGAAGTTATATAAAGAAATGAGAAAATACATTCGCATATGATTAAAAAAGAAAGGCTCAAAAAGTGCATAACATTGATTTCATGAAAGGAATCAAATGATAGAATTTATGAAGAAATCACATTACTATTCTCATGTATCAATTAAAATCCTAAAGTAAAAACTTCAAGTGTATGTCCTAGAATGAATGAAAATGCATTGACTTCAAGGGAAATTATTTCCTATTTTTTTCTTTTTGTATTAATCATTTCACTATTTGAAGAACTTTAGGGTCACAATAAATTTTTTTTATGGACTCAAATACCTGTGTATTTTGTGAATGACAACTTTTGTGTTGGCTATAGGAAATCTCTTATATCTTTTAAAGTCAAGCATGAATGAAATAGACAAACACTTAAAATTTTGTTCAAATCAATTAATCTAAGCAATACAATTAAACCTATGATTCTTCATTAGATGTTTAAAATCCTAACATTCAATGCTAAAATCTATAGATATCATCTAATAATTTAAAATAATAAGAAAAGTGTTTAAAAGAGTAGAATAATGATTAACTCTCAGAATGAAATATTAATGGCTTAATAATCATTTCACAAGGTAGTCTCCACTATTTGATTCTTAAACACAAAATTTGGCTTCATCTCAATTTCAATATTAAAAAGCATGAAGTATGAACTATGAACAAAAACTAATTTTACAACTAACCTTAAATATGTATAAGAAATCAAACAAAACATGTATAAAGGTTCAATTACTTACTTTAAATTAACAAGAAGGCATGATAGTTTTATATCAAAAAGTTTTTGTTAGACCTATTTGTACCTCCAAACCTAAACTAAACATTGTCCTCAATGTTTTCAACTACACACATGTTCAGAAATGAATTTAAAAGGAACAAATAAAAAATTAACTAAACTTAAAGAAAAAGAAAAAGAAAAATATTACCTAAAATAGTGGGTTGCTTCCCATCAAACGCCTTCTTTAACGTCTTAGCAAGACGTAAAAATCTATTTCTATCCACCATTATTAGAGATCTTGAAGTTTGTGATATCAATTTTCTGAGCTAATATCTCATTAAGCATGTCCTCCTATCTCGGTAGTTGGTTCCGATGAAGCATAACACACACTTTTTCGTGGAAGTGGTATAGAAAAGGATTTGAGGATGTGCAATTCTTAGATGCCTTGTGTGGCATGGGAGGTGAAGATGATTCCTCCTTGTTCTCCTTGGAAGGTTGTAGAATATAATTTTCCTTAGCTTAACCTTCTTTGAGAATTGTTTGCTCCCCCATCTGTATTTTCTACATAAAGTGGTAAATTATCAAAAATTTTAGGAAAATAAATATTTTCAAAATTTTTACCACTTTGAAGGATTGTGTCATCCTTCACTTGCTCAATTTGGTTGGGCAACTCTTTTTGTGCTAGAAGTTTTTCTGCTAGTTGCCCAACTTGCATTTTTATTCTTATCAAAGAATCCTCTAAGCAATCCAACCTTTGATTGTTTCTCTCTTGGTTTTCAATACTAACTTGAATAAAAGTATTCAAGGCCTCCTCCAAAGTTGATTTCTTAGGTTGAATGGGTAGGTCATAATGATTGAAATCTAAGCCTTGTACGAGGTATGAGACATATGGTGGGTTAGTGTTTGCTTCCCAAGAAAAATTTTGGTGATTTCCTAACTCGGGAATATAAGTATAGGGATTATTCCAAGGTGGTTGATCATTCCAAGGTAGTTGATCATTCCAATGTGGGTGATATCTCTCATTAAGATTAAAATTTTGATTGGTAGATGTATGGTAATCACCTGCAAAAGCGCAAACATTAGCATTATGTCCATATAAACCACAAATGCCACATACCTCCATATTTGATAGCTCTTGGATATCAGTATCCAGCCTAATTAAGTACTTTTTTGAATATGTTGATGTAGTGTATGAACGGTACTTTTCATATACTAACAAAAACAACAAAGAAATCAAAGCACCATAATATATATCATAGAAAAAGCAAATAAATAACCAAAGAAATAAAAATAAAACAAAGAACTCTAAAACAAATGAAAATATGTAAGAAACTAAAAATAACAAATCAAAACAAAAATCACAAAAATAAAGAAATACGAAAAACAAACTAAATAAAAAACAAATAAACACTTTAAAACGCCAATTCTCCGACAACGGTGCCAAAAACTTGATGCACAATGACTTGATAGTCAAATTTTGTATTTTATAAAAAGCTGGCAAGTGCACGAATCACTTGTAATAGTGATAAGTATACTCCTAAGATCATCTCTCAAGGAATTGCGGTGATTTTAAACGTTACTTATTTTCTTATTCAGTCGAACAAACAATCCTAAACATTCTAACAATTATCGATTGCAGAAAAGATTGTAAATTTCTAAAACTAAAATAAAGTGCAAATAAAAGTAATCACAACCAAGGTGAGGATGATGGATGTAAATGATAATCTTAGTTCGGTATCCATTCATGGAAAGAACAAATTAAGCAATTCAATTAAAAATTAGATTTAATGATTTTTTCGCTAAACCTAGAAAATCCCAAATCAATTACAATTTTCACTACAATCAATTAATTAATGTCTTTAATCCGGACCGTTAACTAATCAATTGGAATTAGCTCAATGAAATATTTTAATCCCCCAATCTAATACAAATCAATGCAATCAAATTAGGTACTTGTTCATAATGCACAATTAAGCAAAGATGACATTTCTAATGCTTAAATTCTAACATATTCTCTTTAACTACAAATCAAGATTTGGAAAACTCAAATATTATTAAATTATAAAATTGTTCTTCCAATCATTGGAAGCAATATTAATACCTCCAAATACATAAATTAACCAACAATAACTAAATTGGTGTCAACTAATATAGTCATGGAAGGCAAACCACAAAATCAAAGAGAAGAAAAAGATATACAATAAAAATACCCCAATGAATCCTCTAGCTCCAAAACCTTGAAGTTGGTTGATCCCCTTTCTCAATTCCCTTGAGTAGCTTCAACAATGGAGGGTGTTCTCTTGATTTTGGGTGGAAAACTCTTGCTGCGACAGCAGCTAAGGTGGGGAGGAAAATGGTTATGAAAACTTGTGTTTGGGAGAGGTATAATGTGGTATTTATAAGAGGAGTGAAGTGGCAGACGCGTGTTAGGATTTATGGGCATTTTTGGCATGCGGGCCGTGGCACACATTTTTCCCTACCACGGCGTGCCTTGAGTTTTTGGGCAAAAAGAGACCTCTTCACCGCGACACACATTTCCTCCTACCGCAGCGCATGTTGATTTTTGTTTCCCAGGATGAAACCCGAGAGCTCCTCGCTGCGGCGCCCATATTTCTTTGCCACTGCGCGCGTTGTTGTGTAGGCTTTGTAAGGATCCCTTATAGAATTTGTAATTCCTAATGGAAGGGTTACATTCTTCTCTCTTGTTTGTTACCCCTTACGTAATAAATGACGTACAATGTAAGGCTTACATTCTTCAGCTCTTGTTACTCCATTTTCACTATTTTTGAGTCATTTCAATCCCATATTCTTCTAAGTGTCCAAAAACCTACAAAACACGTAAATACCTTCCAAAATACGAAAATAATAAAATAAAACGTAAAATGAATGCTTAAAAACTTAACAAAATATAGGTCAAAATAGTGTTCATCAGCCACCATCATTGGTTATAAGTGTTGGAGTACAGATTGTGGCTTCGATTCATATTACCCACAAAATAAGCTGATTCTGGATTTGAAGGACAATTGTTAAACACACGAGATCCTGAACAATATACACATGAAATCCCTGAATCTTAAATTGAATTCACATTTGCTATCATATGTTGATTCTTCAAAAGATTAACCAAAGATGAAACTTGAGCTGTAAGTGCCGTAACATCATTAACCTCATACACACTAGCCACTCTTTTTATGGTTGCTACTCTATCCATTGGCCATTGATATTTCTTGCTAGCTATTCTCTTAAGTAAATCATAGGATTTATTATAAGACTTGGCTAAAAGAGCTCAATTAGTAGAGGCGTCAACAATAGTTCTTGTTTGAGCATTGAAACCATTGTAAAAAGTCTCCATTTGGATCCAATGGGGAATCCCATGATGAGGACATTTCCTTAGTAGTTCTTTAAACCTTTCACATGCTTCATATAAAAATTCTCCATCCATGTGTTGATAAGAAGTAATATCACTCATCAATTTAGCATTCTTTATTAGTGGTAAGTATTTCATCTAGAAATTCTCTGCCAAATCATTTCCAAGTAGAAATAGAATCAGGTGGCAAAGTGTTAAGCCATGCTATAGCACGATCTCACAAAGAATAAGGGAATAACTTGAGCCTAAATGCTTCCTCGATCACTGATGAACACAATTTTGACCTATGTTTTGTTATGTTTTTAAGCATTCATTTTATGTTTTATTTTATTATTTTCGTGTTTTGGAAGGTATTTTTGTGTTTTATACGTTTTTGGACTCTTGAAGAATATTGGATTGAAATAACACAAAAAGAGAGAAAATGGAGTAACAAAAGCCAGAAAATGTAAGGCTTACATAAGGAGTCAAAAACTATGTAAGGGTTACATACAAGACAAAAGAAACGCACGCTTAGGCATGAAAAACCTGCGCCGCGGCAGGAAGGTTTCTGTCTTGATTTGAATTCTAGGAAAACATAGCGCGTCGAGGCATAGAAAACTTGCGCCGCGGTGGGGATCTCAACAACGTATGTAAAGGCATTTACATACCATTACATACAAGGCGCGCCGCGGCGGGAAAAAAACCTGCGCCGAGGTGAGCATGCCAAAACTGCCCAGAAATCCTAAAACGCGTATTCCACTTCATTCCTCCTATAAATACCACATTATACCTCTCCCAAACATAAGTTTTCATAGCCAATTTCTTCCCCACCTTTACTGCTACTACAGCAAGGGTTTTCCACCCAAAATCAAGAGGAGACCCTCCATTGTTGAAGCTACTCCAAGGATTTGAGAAAGAGGATCAATCAAGTTCAAGGATTTGGAGCTAGAGGATTCATTGGGGTATCTTTAGTTGCATATATTTTTCTTCTCTGATTTTGTGGTTTGCCTCCATGACTAAATTGATTGACACCAATTTAGTTATGGTTGGCTAATTTATGTAATTGGATGTTAGTCTTGCTTCCAATGATTGGAAGAACAATTTTGTAATTTAACTATATATGATTTGGATTTATTTCTTGTTCATGTTCTTATTATTTTTTGATTGTGAATTAATGATGGACCAAACCTTAGTTTGTAGTTAGAAAGAATATTTTAGAATTAGGCATTAGAAACGCCATCTTTGCTTAATTGTGCATTATGAACAAGAGCCTAAATTGGTTGCATTGATTTGTGTTAGTTTAGGTGGTTAGAATTATTTTCTTGAGCTAATTTCGATTGATTAGTTAATGATCCAAATCAAAGACGTTAATTAGTTGATCGTAGTGAAAATTGCCATTGATTTGGGATTTTCTAGGTTTAGCGAAAAAAATCATTAAATCCAACTTTTAATTGAATGCTTAATTTGTTTTTGCCATGAATGGATAGCAAACTAAAATTCCCATTTACATCCATCATCCTCCCCTTGGTTGTGATTACTTTTATTTCTATTTTATTTTAGTTTTTTTTATTTAATTCCGAATTTACAATCTGTTCTTCAACCGACAATTGTTAGAATGTTTAGGATTGTTTGTTCGACTGAATAAGAAAATAAATAACGTTTTAAAACCACCGCAATTCCTTGAGAGACAATCTTGGGAGTATACTTATCACTCATTACAAGTGATTCGTGCACTTGCGAGCTTTTTATAAAATACAAAATTTGACCATCAAGTTTTTGTGCATCAATCACACCTGTCCATTTGAAAGAATCACTCACTTCAATAAACAATTTGAGATGCAGATGAGGATCTTCTGTAGGTAACCCACTGAATTGTCCGACTGTTTGTAGCATTTGAAACATAACTAGCTTTAACTCAAATTGAGGAGCTTGAATATTCGGTCTTATGATGCTTGGATTCAACCCCTCAAGCATAGGCAATGCATATTCATTCAAAGCTCTATTTCTGTCATCCATTGGAGGTATCACATTGATTGCATTGTTTAAATTTAGCTCATTGCCATTATTTTCGACCCTACATTTTCCATTTCTTCAATCTAAGTGAAAACTTGTTATTCTCTCCTTCTTAGTCTAAAAGTACATTCAATCTCGGGATCTAAGGATAAGATATCAACTTCATGAAATCTACTCATAAAAAAGACACAAAGGAGATATTAGATAAACAAAAATTAAATTCGATTTCTACGAATAATTTCTAACGTCACCAAATGTGCCAAAAACTTGTTGCTCTAAAAAGTGTATAAAATATTACGCAAGTGAGCGTATTACAAACAAGTAATATAATGATAAAAAAAGATTGTTCTCACGGATATTAGAATTTTAGAAAATATTGTAAAAATTAACTAATAAAATCAATATTAGATATTTTTGTGTATCAAAATAAAGTAATAAGCACGAGATGAAAAGAATAAAATACTAAAACAAAGCTAAACAAAAAGGATAGCAAGAATCTTAAGTTGATAAATTAGTTAGGATTAGAAATGTAACAAATAATGCAGTCAGACTACAATTGTTGCAGTGATGCTGTGGCAAAGCTGTGACAAAGTGTACTGGTAACTAGAATTCGAAAGTTACAATGGATTCTTCCTAATCTGCAATGTTTATAATTTCTTAGGCTCAATTAAACACATTCCTTTGCATAGCTGAGTTTAAGAACAATATTTAATGCTCCAATTCTTATGGATTATATGAGACAATTACATATTCCTATATGAATATAAAATTTAATTATTATCTTTAGATTTAAATTAAACACACATTATTCAAGCTTCATCCAACATCAACTAATCTTTCCATCATTAATCTCACTTTATTATCCTTCCAATTAGTGATGAAGAAATCAATAAGATTTAATCAATAAAATAAGCATTAAATAACTAGCAACCACTTGCCAAAGCGAAGCACATATTTTTAAAATTGAAGAGCAGAGATTACATTCATTTGCACACCCACAATCCTAATTAGAGGAAAACTAGCCAATTATATCCATGAAATCAAATATCAATTCATAAATATTCAAAATCAGATCCATTGAGTTACAGAGATTTAAAGAAATTAGAGAACAATAGAAAAAGAATAAATCACTAAGAAACCCCCCTTAATTAAGTTCTCAATCAATTGAATTACAAAATTTCTAATTTTTTTTTTTTGCTTTCTTCACTAATAATCCTTGTAAAACAAGCTCTTGAATTGATCCTTGCAATTGGTCTCTTTTCATATCCAAATCTGCCCTATTTTTGCTCCTCTATTTTACTGTTAATTTTTCTACCGAATTTGCCCTATATTTCTTCTACAAATTAGCATCTATTTTATATGTTAAACCTTAGGTTTAAGTTGAGGTGAGATTATTATGTTGACTTCTAAATTTGTCCTTAAATTAGTGAGTTATTGACTGCCTATTATAGTCCTTTTATTTACAAACCCAACCTAGCTGTCAAATTTGTGTTCTTGCTGCTTTATTCTGGTGCGCTTTGCTGCAGCAAAGCTGTGACAAAGCTAATTAATGCTTCTTTGTTATTCTCTTTATTTTCTGCGAAGGAACATATGAAAGTTTTATGAGTGAACTTCAAAATATAAGTCTTTTTACTAGAATGCAAGATAAATTCAGATTTAATATCAAAGAATTCACACATCTCTACAAATGACACAAATAATATTCAAATGAGCAAATTGTGCAAATAATCTCAAGTGATCAATTGAGTCTAACCTATGCATGCATTCATCTCTTAAGTAAACTACATACAATATAGTAATTTAATCTAATCACACTCTCATGCTAATTAGATTACACTACTATATATTAAGAGCGTCAATTATAGATCACATACATAAAAATCGTACCTCTCAGCCTATAAACCATATATGCAATTCAATCAAGATAAATAATTAAATACTTCTCTCAAATATACATAATTGTCTCTATGGTATAATTATTAATTAGAAATTAATTACAGGTAAATTAGATTGAATATTTTAATTTAATTTGTAATCATAATGAAATAGAAGAAAACACTAAATAATTATATAAAAATATTGAGTTCAAGAGGATCTTAACAATAAGTTTAGTTAATCATAAATATATTCAAAAAAGTTCCAAAATAATGAGAAAATACAAGAGAATAGATAAAAATACAAAGGAGAAGAGAAAGTGTCAAGACCCTCCCCAGCTCAACACTAAAGCATGTGACGTGTCCTGAGGAAACATAATAACTAAAATTCTAAATGGACCTTGGCTTAACATGAAAATTTTGTGTAATAAATTTGTAAAAATTTGGGCAGAGTCTCCTCTAATTATTGAACTATCTTTCCTGCAATAAATGGCCACAGTTTTAAAATATAAAATTTTACAATCCAGATAAACCTTGTTTAACTTTTACATAACCAGAAAGTGGCTCATGGTCAAGTATACCTAAACACTGTCAGATACATACTATACACCACATAATACTTTTGTTCACTAGTCTAATACATAAGTGCCCAAAATATACTATAAAAATTGGAAACGAGATAAAAATAACCTAGACTGCACAATAGTAAAAGGATCCTAAGCCTCCAGACTCACGTGATGTAGCCTCAAAACCTGTTATGTGGGGGAAAAAATAATATAAAAGGGTGAGCTTAAGAACTCAATGAGTGGATAAGTTTAATAAAATAATGTAATAATCATGTCAACTTCATATGAAATGTTTATGGATTATCATAATATATATATGTTGACGAAAATATTCTGTACATAGTTTTTATGATAATTAATGCACTCATACATGCATAACTTGAGTTTCATAAAATAACTGTAATTTGATACATGTGAAAACTATGAATGACATACTCATGACATAGTGAAATAATATTCTGATAAAAATATATGTTCATGATCTTTAGAATATAATAATGCTATGATCAGTATATGAATAAAGTGTATAACCTTGAGAAATGTATTTTTATTGCCAGAAGAACTAGGGGATCTGATCGCACACGAATGAGACATTTAGCAATTGCACTAGCTCTCAACTACACATGTGTGATATTAATCGCACACGGAGGAGACATTTAGCACTACTGCTAGCTCTCAACTACTCGTGTGGGAAACTTGCTTGATACAGCCATAAAATGGCGTAGTTGGCTTTGTTGATACATGAGTCATGTGCACACTAACTTAACTGAACTTGTTATTATACTGAACTTGTAATATCATACTTAGTTGGTAAACATCATAGTAAGCTGAACTGGACCAAATATGTTGATTATGATGTCTTACCAAGTCACAACATATTTGAATGCTAAATATAGCCAACTATCATGAATACATGAGGAAAAATACTCTGACAACTGTAAAATATTTGTGAAACTTGCAAGCTTGTACAAAAATTAGTATTATTTATAGAATTTATTTAATCATAGCTTGCTTGCAAATTATCTTTTATTTACTTGACTGTTTCTATTAATAAAAAGGAAATATATTCTCATGGTGTAAAAATTCTTGAAGTGCATTGAAATTGACATATATTTTTCTAACATTAGTTAACATGAATGCACTTTTCATAAATATGCAACTTGTATAAATTGGATATACTTGAACATGAATGTTTTTCAAAATAATGTTATCCATGCTTTAGAAATAATTAAATATCCACTCACAGAAAAATGTCTCTAATGGTTCTTTACGTGTCCTATAGGTTCTGTATGCTTAACTCTTCCTAAATAACCACATCAGTGTCAGAATAAAAATAATTCCATAGCTTGCTTATTTAATTTAAATTGAAAGGTACTTTAACATTTATAAAATAGGGAATGTTGATAGTTATTTGACTTTGACTATTGCAATTTAAATAGTTTTAGGGTACTCCTAAACCTACCCTTGTATAATCATATATAACTTTTGGTAGAAATGTCTAAATTTATTTCTGTAAAAATAAACAAAAAATAGATATTTCAAATTTTAAAATCAGTTATTACACACTCAATTATCATATATATAACCCCTTTCAAATCCATAGAAACTAATTACTTTCAACAATTTTTCTCACCAAACTTGCAACAGGACATACCTTTAGTTAAGTTGTTATAAATTTGTCTAGAAAACTCAAAATAACAAACCGTAAATTCCATATTATACTAGACATTGTAAGCTTTAAAATAAGACATAAAACATCCAATTTCAATTAGTAAAACTATTTTAATTAACAAAAATTCGACTGGTTTTTCAAACAGTTTTTCCAGTTCCTCTTTCAGTTGACATATCCTTGGTTAAACAAGCATAACTTTGTATAGAAATATCGAAACGATAAACCGTAAAAATTTTCAAACAATAGACATGTTAAGATTTAAAACAAGATATAATTTTCTCAAATCCAAATTGTATAACCATTTCAAATATCAAAAATACTGAGAGCCTTTGCTGTTCATGTTTCATAAAATAACCTTCATTTAATTAGGTATAACTTTGCGTAGAAAACTCCAAATTACGAACCGTAAAATTTGTGATAAATTAGACGTCCAGAGATTTTCAGAAATATAATTTACAAATCATAATTCATTGTATAATTTTCTCTGTTTTCATTACAATTTTCGAAAAAACTGTTTTCAAATACTTGAAACTATTGTTTTATTTAAAATTAGTTCATACTTTCAGGAAAAAATTTGAAATCCCCAGTCAATTTAATCAACAACATCAGATTTGTATTTATGATAAAATAGTTTAGAACTTAGTGACATACACACAAATTTGAGAATAATACAAGTGCTAATTCTTGTTAGAATAAAGAAGAAAATAGATAGTTTGAAAACTCACCAAGTTTGATTATGATAGAATCCTCTCAATATAGTTTTCTCTTATGTTTTCTTGAACAATCGGGAGGGAGAAGGAGTGTTGAGAAAATAGAGATTAGGCTTAAGATAAGAAGCCTTATCTTGTGTGTGGAGGTGCCTCACTTTGTGAGGATTTTAAGCAATTCATTTTTAATGTAAAAAGACTTAAATACCCTTGTCTCATAACAATAAAAGTTTTAAGAGTTAGGGGCATTTTGGTAATTTTGCTCAAAATTTTCAAAATTTAATTTAAACACTTTTTGATTATTGAAACATCTAAATATTGAGGTAAGATCATAAAATTTTTGGAATTATAAGTTTGACTCAAATTTTAGTTCCTGTAAGGAATGAGGTGTTACAAAAAGTTAAAACAATCTTTTGATTGTTGCGCAGAAAATCAATCTCCATAAACTATCACCTTGGTAGACCTACCTCCAACACCTTCAATCTTCAGTCCTTCTCTTAATGTGTCTAATTCTCTAAATTGCTGCCTTTTTATCTAAGTATTTAGGTTAGTGATGGAATATGGTGAATTAATTTTTCACGGCTGCTTATGCGTTGTATTTACATGTGCTATAAGTAGGAATCATGGTGCAAATATGAGACTTGTCCATGTATGGGATTTACATTCAGCATATTACACGCACACATCAACACACTTTGTGACCTAAGATAGTGTCCACCGCAGCTGAAGAAATACAAAAGTTCTACAAATCAACGTGCGGCATGGCTCAACAATTCCACCATCGCGGCTTAGGCTCCTCAAACTAGATTGTGTGTAATGCATGTTGCCGCACAAAATCACCCCCTGTGGCACAAACTGCCCAACAATTCATGTTTGTCCAAGCGCACCACGGCGTTGATTTGTGTCCCTTCTTGCTCATTTTTGTTTTGGTTGCTTCCGTTTCACCTACATTGACACAACTAAGCATAATTTAGGCTATTGTAACCTTTTTAAGTGCAAAACAAGACAAATAGCAAGTATGGAAGTAGCTAAATATCTCTACTCTACTTTCATAAAGTTATCATGGCTTTCGAAATGCAAATGGTTTGAATGTAGGTGATAGAACTCACAATGGGAATGGTAGTTGGGTGTCTCGATCTATGGATGTTTGTGATGATGGTCAAACAAATTTCTAGGTGGCTGTCAAACTGAAAAATGTTTGTTGTGGTGTTGAACTGGTGGTTGGGTGTGATGAAGCTCACACCTATCGCCATGGTGATTTTACCAAAGTGCCATAAGATGTTGGGTAAAAGTCGAGCGATTGTTGGATTTCTCCAAATTGCAAGACCTATCGAGCTTTTAGCGTGTGAAGCTTTGTTTGACTTGTCAGTGAGTATCAATCATCGTCGCCTACTTGTCATTTTCCTTCATCATTCCTCAGGGAAACTAGAGGCTCTGATACCAAATATGACGTAGGATGGAAGTGAAACAATCTTAACCTGATTCAATAATTAATCAAGTTAAAATAAAGCACAAAATGGAAGTACAAACTCATCAATGTTGTTCTTAAAATTGAAGGAAAACTTGAGCTCTAGAAGCTTTACAAGAAAACCTAAATTATCATTGTTGCCTTTCTCCTCCCACCATCTGTGCTATATAACAGAAATGGGAGCTAACAAAATGTGCAGGTGATTAGCCAATCCCCATGCAGTCCCTTTAACATCCCTACAAGCCACGTAAGCAACTAACAAACTAAACATTAATAAAGCTGAAAAATTAAAGAATAAACGACATTAACCTTAGTGTAGTAAAATCTAGCAAATTGATGTTGATAACACCTTTTTAAATAGTGAATTGCAAGAGGAGGTTTATATGAGACAACCATAAGGTTTTGCGATAAGTTCAGTCCCTTTAGTTTGTAAATTGAAGAAGGCATTGTATGGCCTCAAACAAGCTTTATGAGCTTAAAATTATAAGTTAAAGGTTAAGCTGATTGACATAGGGTTCTTTCACTCTAAATTGTATGCCTTTATGTTCATTCAACATACTAGTAAGTCATTTACTGTTATACTAGTTTATGTTCATGACATTGTCATCGCAGGAAGTTCAGATGTTCATATTCAGGATATGATTGAACATCTCAAGTCCAAATTCTCTCTTAAAGAACTTGGTGATAGTACCTTTTTCTTTGGCATTGAAGTTAAAAAAAATTGACATAGGGTTGCATTTGTCTCAAGAGAGGTATGTTAGTGAACTTCTAAATAGAAGTGATATGAGTGATACAAAAGCAGTTGCTACCCCAATTGCTTCAGAGGGTATATTATCCAAGTTTGATGGTCAAGCTTTTTAAGGATCCTACGTTGTTCAAGAGTATAGTTGGCGGTCTACAATACCTAAATACAGCTAGACTTGATATAGCATTCATAGTTAACAAACTATGTCAATTTCTTCATAATCCTACTGCTGTGTATTGGTTAGCAACTAAGCGGGTCCTACGTTATCTCAAGAGAACAACAAACTTTTGTTTGTTACTTCAAAAATCAGAGTTCACTTACTTAACTTACTTCACAGATGCAAAATGGCAAATAATCCTAATGATTGGAGTACTAGTGCCTTTTGTGTGTTCTTTGGTGATAGCCTTAACTTTTGTGTGTCCTACTAGGATCCACGTCAATTAATAAAATATTTAATTTATTTTTAAATGAAATGGTGTATAATAAATTATTAGTGGTGATATATAATTTTTTTCCAAAAAGAAATTATAAGACAAAGTGCATAATGACAATTAAAGAAGTGAGAGCATATTATTTTATGAAGTAATGTCATATGACTTTTAAAGTTTTGAAAAAACAACTTTTATAATCTCTCTTAATACTTATAATTATAAAAGTAACATTTTATTGTCCTTTTCATATATTTTTCTACAAAGGAACAACTAAATGTCATTTAAATTAAACTCTAGCTAATTTTAATCAAAATCTTTATCAAATAAAATCTTACTTAACTAGCTTTACAAATGCAGAATGAGCATATCATTTTGATAGTAGAAGGAATACTAGTGTCTTTTGTGTGTTTTTTTGGTGATAGCAAGTGTCATGGAAATCCAGCAAATCAAAGGTGGCGTCTAAATCAAGTGCAGAATCTGAGATTAGACATACTAGTAAGTCATTCACAGGTTAGTATAGAGACAAAACGCATGAGTTTTGTATCAAATAAAGTAGGATCCACGTCGATTAATAAAATATTTAATTTATTTTTAAATAAAAGGTTGTATAATAAATTAGTAGTGGTGATATATAAATATTTGAAAAAATAATAAAATTAGCACCTTTTAAACTTGTAATAACAAAACTAGCACCCCTTGTGTTCAAATTTATATTTTTACAATTAAAAAAAATAATTAATATGTCATTTTTCTTTGAATACCCATTCAATTATAATTGAACAACAATAATTTAGACCCGTTCAATATTTCACGTTCAAATATTATTGGAATGTTAATTTTATTATTATAAATTTTAAGGATATTATTTTTAATAAATTCCCTAAAATTTTTCCAAGAACAAATGTATAAGACAAAGTGCATAATGACAATTAAAGAAGTGAAAACATATTACTTTATGAAGTAGTGGTACATGACTTTTAAATTTGAGAAAACTAGGCCAATAATACTCCTCAAAATATATAATAATAAAATTAATATATGTATACTCAATCTAATTAAAATAAATATTATATTACCTAAACTACCTCTAAGCCCAACTAATATCAACTATCTTGAAATCTTTCATCTTCTAATATATATATAAAAAAAAAAAAAATCATCCTCCCCTTAATTTTTCCATAAGAATAATTTAGGCAATAAAAAAATTACTTTATTCTTTAATTACATGCTTTTTCTTGCTCAAAATTTACAATTACGTGCTTTTATTCTTTAAGTTTTTGTTGTTCAGCTTTATTTTGCTAGTCCGATATTACTCTACTTGTTCAGTTTTTTTTTTTTTTTATATCAACTTTATTAACTCAAATTTTCCTTTACCATCTTTATTAACTCAAATTTTCTTATTCAATTTTGATCATTCAATTTTTCTCATTTGGTTTTTCCATTTCAATTTTGCTTGTTCAACTTTACTTGCCCAACTTTTAACAATCGATTTTAGTCGTTCAATTTTTCCCATTCAATTTTATTGAATCAATTTTTCTTCTTCAACTTTACTTTGTTTGTCAACCATTCATTTTGTCTTATTCAACTTTACAAGTTCAATTTATCTTGTTATATCTTTCAAGTTAGATTTTTCTCATTAATTTCTTCTAGTTAAATTACTCATTTAATTTTAATCATTCAATATTTTTGTTCAATTTATCTTATTCAACTTCACTTGTTCAACATTTCTAGTTCATTTTTTTTCCTGGGCAAACTTTAATTGTTCAACTTTTATCGTTCGATTTTACTCCAATTTTTCTCATTTAACTTTTTTCTTTCAAATTCACTCTAATTTAACTCATTTATTTTTTTTGATCAACTTTATTAACTCAAATTTTCTTATTCAATTTTGGTCGTCAATTTTCTCATTTGGTTTTTCTAGTTCAATTTTGCTTGTTCAACTTTACATACTCAACTTTTAACGATCAATTTTACTCGTTCAATTTTTCCCATTCAACTTTATTGAATCAATTTTTCTTCTTCAACTTTACTTTGTTTGTCAACTGTTCATTTTATCTCATTCAACTTGTAAAGTTGAATTTATCTTGTTATATCTTTCTAGTTAAATTTTTCTCATTAATTTCTTCTAGTTAAATTACTCATTTAACTTTAATCGTTCAATATTTTTGTTCAATTTATTTTATTCAACTTTACTTGTTCAACATTTCTAGTTCTTTTTTTTTTTTTTTCTGGGCAAACTTTAATTGTTCAACTTTTGTCATTCGATTTTACTCCAATTTTTTTCATTTAACTTTTCTCTTTCAAATTCACTCCAATTTAACTTGTTTTTATTTTTATTTTTTATCAACTTTATTAACTCAAATTTTCTTATTCAATTTTCGTCGTCAATCTTTCTCATTTGGTTTTTCTAGTTCAACTTTACTTGTCCAACTTTTATTGATAGATTTTAGTCGTTCAGTTTTTCCCATTTTACTTTATTGAATCAATTTTTCTTCTTCAACTTCACTTTATTTGCCAACTGTTCATTTTGTCTTATTCAACTTTACAAGTTCAATTTATCTTGTTTTATCTTTCTTGTTAGATTTTTGTCATTAATTTCTTCTAATTAAATTTTTCTGGTTAATTTTACTTTTATAATTTCTCTTGTTCAACTTTACTCAATGATTTGTTCCCCTTCAACTTTATTTTACCCATTCAATTACTATTTGATTTTAGTCGTTTAATTACTCATTTAACTTTAATCGTTCAATATTTTTATTCAATTAATCTTATTCAACTTTTCTAGTTCATTTTTTTCTGGTTGCACTTTAATTGTTCAACTTTTGTCGTTCAATTTTACTCCAATTTTTCTCATTTAACTTTTCTCTTTCAAATTCACTTCAATTTAACTAGTTTAATTTTTCTTCTTTAACTTTACTCAATAAATTTTCTCATTCAGCTTTACTTCGCCTGTTCAATTTTTCTCATTGAACTTTAGCCTTTCTATATTCTTAATCAATTTTACTCGATTCAATTTTACTTTACTTGTTTAAATTTTCTTGTTTAACTTTACTCGTTCAATTTTTTTATTGGTTTTTCTCATTCAATTTTTGTTTTATAATTTTTCTAGTTTAAATTTCTTTGTTCAACTTTTATGGTTCAATTAAAGTCATTCAATTTTTCTAATCAATTACAAAATTCAGAAATACAAACAAAGTCGCTTAAACAAAGATACAAATTTCATGTTCAAATCAATTTTTCCCGTTCAAATTTTTCAACTCTTCGTTTTTAACTTTACTTTATCCATGTTCAAGTCACTTACAAAATTCATAAATACATACAAAATTAACTAATATATTTAAATCTATACAAATTTATCTAAGTTGATTCTTGACTACATTACATAGTCGTTTCCTAAGCTCAATTTTATCACATGACTCCATATGTCCCACATTAAGGCCATGAATCAACAGCTCCTCAAGCTTATGACATACAATGCATAATCTGTGATACAAAAGAATGAAACCAAATGTCGACAAAATGAAGAAGCAAAACTAGTAATGCTGCTTATTTGATAATATATATCAAAATGTTGCTTGTCAACTAAATTATAAGCTTTGTAACAACCAACAGGGTTATCCCACTTAAAAACCATATGTATACTGTATACAAACCTTAAAAACCATCTAAAAAACTAAGAATTATATTATAATTAATATCAATATTTAAGATATAGTTTGAATTATTTTTAATTCACAATATATTTTAGCTATTATTCACGCTATCTCACTTTTTTAATCTTCACTTTAATACAATTGACACGTACTCGTATGAAAATTTTAATTTGTAATATGTTATGGGTCTTGTGTGAAATTTTTACGTGTATAAGTTGACATTCTACAAATGCATTTAAATCCATATTTTTTTAACAAGTATGTGAAAATTCAATAAATTCAACTGTATATTAATTAAAAAATTTGCTCAACTCGTTATTCTATATATAAAAAAAAAAACTACACCAAAGGGGTGATTTTCAAGAAAAACTAAAAGAAAATTATGTCTTTGGGTGGCACCTTTTTTCCAAGATTCTTCTTTTCCACGTTGTGGTTTGGGAATTGACAGAACATTACCACTACTACAATTCAAAACAAAAGAGTTTTTTCCAATTCAAAAAAACGTATGAAACAAGTGCATGCACAAAAAGTCTTTCGTAGATCCACTGAACCTACAGTCTTAACAAAAAATGGAAGAGGAGAATCTCACTGTGTCAATTATTTCTTTATTTTCTTGTTACAATATTTACTAATGAGAAATTGACTATTTAGCTTTTATTTTGTGGAATATTTGAAAAGTCACTCCTTTTTGTTACAATATTAAGTATATTATAATATACGCAAATAAGGTGATACTTTACGAGCCGAGTTAAGTAATACAGTGATTATAATATTGAATCTCTCTCCCTTCAGTTATCGTTCAGTAAAAAAATTAATTGTTGTTAATTCAATGCAATAATGAGAGTTCATTGTGTACTTGCAGTATAATTGAAACGCTATCATGTCACTTAGAGCGGACAACTTTTTACGCTATCAGTAAATCTATCATAATCAACTCACAAAATAGTCAAATCTAACTTCAATTTATATAAGTTAGGTCTTAAATATATTAATCTATTTAATTTATTTAAAAAATTAAATAATAATAGATTAATTCGAAAAATATGTGATCAGTACAAACAATGTAAATAAATAATTAAAATTATTGAGATATGTAAATTTTTATTTATAATCTAATTATTTTATAGGTTTGATATTCTTTAGATGATCAAATTTATTTTCTCTTTTATTTTCGTATTTTTATTTATTTATAGTAATATATTAATTAGTTTAATTTTGTATATTTTGATTATTTATTTTTTTTTTTTAAACTTAAATAAGTTTTTACTTACACAAAAAATTTATTATATATATTTTTGTTAGACTTTTTTTTTTATTATTATGTTTGAGACTTCCACACTTTGCCTTTAATTTATAACAATACTTATCATTATTGCTATTGTTTTTATTTTATATTAGGTAATACTTTAACATTTTTTTGTTGTTCAAATAATGCTTAAATTAATTTAATTTTTAGAATTTAATTAGAATTTATTATGTCAACATATTATATAAGTATATGTTGATATTATACCAAATTTTGAAATTCAAGAAAAGTATATTCTGATATTGAATTTCTATTTTTTATTTCTTTACACTAAAAATTAATAATCCAATCATAATCAATCATACGCAACTAAAAATTGATTATCAAACAAGTATATTTAATTTTTAATTTTTACTTTTTAAAATTGAAATTAAAAATTTGTTATCAAATAATTTTTTTTAAATTGAAAATTTAATCTAAAATTAAGAAATTAAAATGGTTTAAAAAGTTCAAATTAAGCACCAAATTTCCTATTAAGTTGGAAGAGAAATCATGGAATAGAATTAGTTTTTTTTTTTTTAGATGGCATAATATTAGTTGGTCTTCAACTCCGCTCGCCACAGTGGTTGTCTCTTTAAATTTAAGATACTAATATTTTAAATAAAGTGAGAATTGCAGCGATAATGAGGAATTTTTTTTTATAAAAATTAATTCACATACATGTAAATTAAAATTCGAATTTTAGAATATATGTTATATAAACTCAAATATTGTAAGACATAAATGGGATGTCTAGGCAAGCTTGTTTATAGAGTCTATTAACAATAACAAATCTCATTACTAATTTTAGTTAACCATAAAAATTTAAATATTATTTATATAATGATTGATAAATATTGTATCGACTCTATAAATAGATGTTTACTTTTTCAAAATTTGTTATAGCTAAAAAATCTAAAATTAAAATTTTAATTGTGAACCATTTTTAAAAATTGGATTTAGAATTTGAACACATTCACTTTGAAATTGATAAAGATTGGTCCTTACCATCTCAACTAACTATATATTTTTGAACATTAAGTACATTTTTGAAATTTAATAAATTTGAGTTATAGCTAAATATATGAGACAAAATAAAGTATTTATTAAATGTGTGTCTAAAATAATAAAAAAATATGGATTTAGATCATTATGAGGAAAACAGTTGAATCTTTGTCAATTGAAAAGATTGGACATAAAAATACCATCTCAACTAACTGATATAACTAATATAATGAACATTAAGTACATAATTGAAATTATAATAGAGGATTGAGTCTTACAAATTCAAATGAGAGGTATAAATAAATTTTGTCAGAGTTTGAGTTCTTAACCTATGACTTGTGTGCCTCACAAAAAAGCTTTGGTACTACTTTGCATAACAACATGATTGAAATCATGCTATGAGGATTTAAACTTAAGGTTAGTTTATCAATCATTATTTAAGTTCGGCAATGTCATCAAAAATATTAAAAATAAATTCAATAATGATATAACTATTTTATTAATGACATAACATTTACTTTTAAAATTATATTATAAAAGTTTAGTAATTGATCTTTACTTTTCAAATGAGAGATAATAAAAAAATTTATCAGAGTTTGAGTTTTAACCTATGACTTAGAATGCTCACAGACAAAAGCTTTGGTACTACTTTGCATGAACAGACATAGCAATATAAGCGACAGATTTAAGACTGATCAAAGTTAGTTCTAATCATATTCCCATTATTTGAATGTTTAACTAGTGATAATAAAATTAAATAAATATTTATTCTTTGTTTAGTATACTGTATATATTATATATGATTACATAAGTTATTAAAGATAAAAATAAAAATTTAATTTCAAATGATTATATTTATTTTATAAAAAGTATTTGAGGGTCCTATTTTTATAATCCAAACCAATGAAAATGTAGAATTGTAAATTTAAAGAATTAAAAATAAAAGAAAGTGGGGACCATTTTTTCCTTTATTATTCTCTCCTCTTCATGTTTATGATATGCTATTAGTTTGGATAATTGATCCATGACCAATGAATAATACCTTCTCATGTTGAATGTCGGTTATAATTACATAATTGTGGAATATTGTGACTTCATCAAAGAACATATTGGATTGTTGGTCTCGGGACTAATAAATAATTGCATATTTTTATTTTTAACCTCTTAATTATTTTTTAATGCATGTTAATAAATCATTTTTTAAGTTAAACTATATTATTTGTCCCTAAACTTTAATTAAATTCACATTTAAATAATAAACATTTCAAAAGTACGATTTGGTCCCTAAATTTTTAAAATTTCACACATAGGTCCTTAAACTTTTAAATCATACGATTTAGTCCTTAAAATTTTAAAATTTTACATATAGGTCCTAAAAGTTTGAATAACAAACATGTATTAGCAAGCTATATGTGAATTTTTAAAAGTTTATGCACTAAATTGTAGAATTTATAAGCTTAGAGATTTATATGTAAAATTTTAAAAGATTGGCGACTAAATATTATGATATAAAAATATAGAAACTTATGTATAAATTTAATCAAAGTTTGAGAATTAATGAAATAACTAAGCCTCAAGAGCTCTAAAAACTAACAGACACCAAACACCAGACATTATGTAATGCTTAAAAGAAAAGTTTACGTAAACAGAAACCTTATATCACCAGACATTAGTTTTCAAAGATGATATCTTGAACTAATTTTAGAGTAAATATATCAATCACAAACTTAATTTCAAAGTCGGTTAAACAAAAAACAACAAGAACAGCTAGCAATTCTCTTAATTCACAGAAATAGCTAGAAGTTTTGATTATTAAACTATTATTAAATAAAACATTTTATGTTAATTTGAATAAATTAATAAATTGTTTATTTTAATTAAAAGAAATTAAAATTTTAGTAAAATGTGTTTACTTACAGTATTATATCATCAATGTCGTTTTAATTGTTTTGTAGAGCTTACTGAATCATTCATTTCTCTGTGTGATTACACTTGTGTGAAAAACAAGAATTACACCATAGCTAATTAATCTATTAAGAACCTAAATGGTACTCTATAAATGTTAAAATATGGGCCGTTAACAAATAACCCAATATCCTCTTCAATACTTAAGTAGAAATTAATTACAATGTCACACTACAAACTTCGATATTCTTACGCAGATAATCCCAAATCAATAGGCATTATGTTATATTTTTTAAACTTACAAGTAAATAGGTTAAAAAAAAACTCTTCAAAAAAATCATTGGAGTAACTTGATAGAACTTAGACCTTTGGCTTTGAACATGGGTAAAATATATTTTGAAATCATCAAAACAAGCTTCTCCCTTCAAACTCACATATCTTTAAGTGAAAACGTCAAATTTAAATTATATAAACCACTCAAAATTAAATTAGACAATTTTCAGATGTAAAGATATTGAGAATCTCTTGTAGTTCAGGTAGTAAGCCTCTCAATTCCTCCATCAGGAACCCAAGTTCAAATCTCACCCGTGTATGTGTTTTCTCTTATTAATAAAAAAGAATGGGACTTTAGTACCCCTTTTTTTTAAAAAAAAAAAAAAAACTAGACAATTTTCAGCTTTTTAAGAATTTATCACAAGTCCATTAGGGGCAAAACAATTTCAAAATACAAAATCAAAAACCATTAAAACTCAGGGTATGAAAATAAAATTCATGAGGACACAATGTTTGATATTTAAGGGTAACTTTTCATAGTAATATTCAAATTTATTTATGTAAAAAAAATTCAAAAAATAGACAATTCAATCTTTAAAATAAAGATATAGCACCCAATTATTATATGTAAAACCCTTTTTAAAACGTACAATAATGGTTTATGTAAAACGTAATTTTCAATACAATCTCCCCAGAACAACAAACTCTTGGTTAAATTTTTATAACTTTGTTCAAAAAACTAGATATGATAAACCGTAATTTCTAAAACTAGACATCATAATCTTTAAAACATGATATAACCCACCCAAATCCAATTTGTAAAACTATTTCAAAATAAATAAATATATAAACAGATAAGGTTGAAACAAAGTTTTTAGTTTCGATTTGTATATATAACATGATTTCATAAAAGTAGTATTACTTTATGCATAAAACTTTAAATGATAAACTATAAATTTTTTATTAAACTCTACGTACATATCTTTTCAAATGATTACGCTCTTGAAGATCAATCCTAGCCCAATCTATTTGTTTTATTTTAGCCCAAGAAAAATAAAAGCCTAATTCGTGGAAGCTTCTCAATAAATGTAGAAGAAATATATTTTTAAGAGAAAATTGTAGAAGGATGTAGAAATGAGATATTTTAGGAGAAGTGTGTAGATATTTTAGGAGAAGTGTGTAGAATGTGATAATAATGTGTTGCTAGGATTATTTCTTAATTTAATATTTGTATGGTGTAGATTGCATGCAGAGGACTATAAATACCATCTCTTGCATTTGGGTTAGGTATCCTCCAAAAAGAATAAGTATTTCTATTCTTAGTGAGTCTTGAGTATGAGTTGTGAGCTTCCTATTGAGTGTTTATTTGTATTTCTTTTCAAGTTGTGAGGGGTCTTTAGAAAGTGTTGTAGTGTCTTTTATTGTGGATATAATACAAGTAATTTGTTTACTTATTTGGGTCCAATATTAGTAAGTTTAGAGTTGTGTACTCTAAATTTTTCTCAACAATTGGTATCAGAGCGGGATGATTAGGGATCGTTCTTATTGAAGCTATCTTAAGTCGTGAGGAATTTGGTACTCTATACGTTTGTTAGTCAAGCTTGTTCGGTATAGTCGAAGTCTTGCCAGCATGACGAGTGACCTTCAAGTAGTTGGAGGAATCAAGAAGCTCAACAAAAAAAACTACAACAGGTGGGCAACATGTATGGAGTCTTACCTACAAGGTCAGGACCTTTGGGAGATTGTCGATGGTGGTGAAGTTACACAACCGACTACATAAGATGTCAATGGCATCTTGCAAAATTGGAAAATTAAAGCAGGTAAAGCGATGTTTGCTTTAAAGACCACAATTGAAGAAGAAATGTTAGAGCACATTCGGGATGCCAAAACACCAAAGGAAGCATGGGACACTTTTGTTACACTTTTTTCAAAGAAGAATGATACAAGACTCCAACTTCTCAAGAATGAGCTGTTATCAATGGTGCAATGCGACATGACGATTGCCTAATATTTTCACAAGGTGAAGGTGATATGACGCAAAATTTTAGAATTAGATCCGACAGCTCCTATTGGAGAAACCAAGATAAAGAGAATAATTATCCATGGTTTGAGACCCGAATATCGAGGGTTCGTTGCGACTGTACAGGGATGGCCGACACAACCATCGCTTGTTGAGTTTGAAAATTTGCTTACAGGTCAGGAAGTTATGGCTAAGCAAATGGGAGGAGTCTCGCTGAAGAGTAAGGAGGAAGCGCTCTACAACAGCAAAACTAGAGGCACTTTTAAGCGGTACTCTGGTAGTGGATCTAAAAAGGATGTTGAAAAGGTAAAACTTCATCAAGGAAATAGAGGCTCTCACCCAGAAGGAGCATCAAAGAATCGCGGTAATAGTAGAAAGTTTGATGGCGAGTGTTACAACTGCAGGAAGATGGGCCACATGGCGAAAGAATGTTGGACCAAGAAAAAGCTTGATGAAAGTAATACTATTACTTCCAGTTCTAAGGAGAATAGCGAAGATGGTTGGGATGCCAAAGCATTATTCACTATGGAGAAAGAAGAATTAGCTCTCACGGTAACAACACCAGAGTAGATTGACTATAAGAATGACTAGATCGTAGATTCGAACTGCTCAAATCATATGACGGGTGATAAAAAGAAGTTACAAAACCTGTCTGAGTACAAGGGAGGTCATGTGGTGGTGATAGTTGACAATTCAAGGTTACCGATAACTGACATCGGTAAGACGATAGTTACACCTCGATATAATTCTAACCAGGTGCCACTTCAAGATGTTTATCATGTCTCAAGAATGAAGAAAAATTTGCTATCTGTGGCTCAATTGACATGATCAAGCCACTACGTCTTGTTTGGTCCCCAAGATGTAAAGGTGTATTGTGACCTCAAAATCTCAGAAACACCAACAATGGAGTGGCGACGATTGGAGTCAATCTACGTGATGTCAGTAGAGTCTGCATATGTAGACAGGACAAGAAAAAATGAGACAGCAGATCTATGGCATATGCGGTTAGGTCACGTTAGCTATTCCAAGCTAAATGTGATGGTGAAGAAGTTGATGCTTAAGGGGCTTCCTCAACTTGAGGTGCGAACAGACACAGTATATGCAGGATGCCAGTATGGTAAAGCGCACCAACTGCCATACAAGAAATCAAAGTTTAAAGCAAAAGAACCATTAGATTTAGGTCACTCTGATGTATTCGGGCCCGTTAAGCAATAATCAATTGGCGGTATGCTACCATGGTGACATTCATTGATGACTTCTCAAGGTATGTATGGGTTTTCTTTATGAAAGAAAAATCTAACACATTCTCAAAGTTTAAAGAGTTCAGAGAGTTAGCTGAAGGAGAAGTGGGAAAGAAGATCTGTTGTTTGTGCACAGATAATGGGGGAGAATATAGCTCAAGTGAGTTCTCTCAGTACCTAAGGGAATGCCAAATACGTCATCAGTACACTTGTGCCAACACATCGCAACAAAATGGTGTAGCTGAGAGAAAGAACCCACATCTTGCAGAAGTTTGTCAAAGTATGTTACATGCAAAGAACATACCGAGAAGGTTTTGGGCTGAAGCAATGAGGATTGCAGCCTTTGTGATCAACAGACTTCCTCAACCGAGGTTAGAATTTGTTTCACCCTTTGAGAAAATGTGGAACATGGAACCTACAGTTAGCTACTTTCGAGTATTTGGCTGTGTATGTTATGTATTCGTTCCTGATCATCTACGAAGCAAGTTTGATAAGAAAGTTGTTAGATGTATCTTTGTGGGATATGACAGTCAAAGAAAGGGGTGGAAATGTTACGATCCAAAATTTACAATTACCTGCTTTTATTCTTTTAAGTTTTTGTTCAACTTTATTTTGCTAGTTCAATATTACTCTACTTGTTCAGTTTTTTTTTTTTTATCAACTTTATTAACTCAAATTTTCCTTTTCTAACTTTATTAACTCAAATTTTCTTATTTAATTTTTATCATTCAATTTTTATCATTTAGTTTTTCTATTTCAAATTTGCTTGTTAAACTTTACTTGCCCAACTTTTAACAATCGATTTTAGTCGTTCAATTTTTCCCCTTCAACTTTATTGAATCAATTTTTCTTCTTCAACTTTACTTTGTTTGTCGACCTTCATTTCGTTTCATTCAACTTTACAAGTTCAATTTATCTTGTTATATCTTTCTCATTAATTTTTTCTAGTTAAATTTTTCTCGTTAATTTTACTTTTATAATTTCTCTTGTTCAACTTTACTCAATAATTTTTTCCCCTTCAACTTTATTTTACTCGTTCAATTACTATTTGATTTCAGTCGTTTAATTACTCATTTAACTTTAATTCTTCAATATTTTTGTTCAATTTATCTTATTCAACTTTTCTAGTTCATTTTTTTCTGGTTGCACTTTAATTATTCAACTTTTGTCATTCAATTTTACTCCATTTTTTCTCATTTAACTTTTCTTTTTCAAATTCACTTCAATTTAACTAGTTTAATTTTTCTTCTTTAACTTTACTCAATGAATTTTCTCATTCAGCTTTACTTTGCCTATTCAATTTTTCTCATTGAACTTTAGCCTTTCAATATTCTTATTCAATTTTACTTTGCTCGTTTAAATTTTCTTGTTAAATTTCCTTGTTCAACTTTTATCGTTCAATTAAATTCGTTCAATTTTTCTAATTAATTACAATATTCATTTCAAATCAATTACAAAATTCAGATATACATACAAATTCGCTTAAACAAAGATCCAAATTTCATGTTCAAATCAATTTTTTCCCGTTCAATTTTTTCAACTCTTCTTTCTTAACTTTACTTTATCCATGTTCAAGTCACTTTACATATTTTTTTAACAAGTGTGTGAAAATTCTATAAATTCAACTGTATATTAATTAATTAAAAAATTTGCTCAACTCGTTATTC
Source organism: Elaeagnus macrophylla (assembly GCA_029378325.1). Lineage (NCBI taxonomy): Eukaryota > Viridiplantae > Streptophyta > Magnoliopsida > Rosales > Elaeagnaceae > Elaeagnus > Elaeagnus macrophylla. The sequence continues at coordinate 27,411 of JARDWI010000224.1, forward strand.
TATATATATATAAAAAAAAAAAAAAAAAAATCTACATCAAAGGGGTGATTTTCAAGAAAAACTAAAAGAAAATTATGTCTCTGGGTGGGGAGGATTTTCCAAGATTCTTCTTTTCCACGTTGTGGTTTGGGAATTGACAGAACATTACCACTACTACAATTCAAAACATAAGAGTTTTTTCCAATTCAAAAAAACGTATGAAACAAGTGCATGCACAAAAAGTCTCGTAGCTTTTATTTTGTGGAATATTTGAAAAGTCACTCCTAAAATATTAAGTATATTATAATATATGCAAATAAGGTCATACTTTTTTTTTTTAAATAAAAGGTTGTGGCTAATTGTTTTCAGTGGGTGCACCGGGACATCCCAACTAGGTTGGCACCTCCTTAGCACCTTCTTCATTAAACCAATCAACCACTAATATTATTAAATATTGAGAAAATTACACATGCAAATAAAAATTCTCAACAAAACCTGTAATTAGGTTTGTTGTTAGCATCAGAATAAATAAAAGAGCTCGCGAAATGTGGAACATTCCACCACCAAGTCGCTGTACATAAACTAGGAGCCCTAGAAGCTAAGCTATCAGCTGCAGCATTACCTTCCCTATAAATATGTGAACAGTAAAACTCCATATGAGTAATTTTGTCTAGGCAATCTGTCCAAGCAGAATGCCACCTCCAAGGAACCGAAGAAGACCGGGTCTGAAAAAGAGAACAAACATATAGTGAGTCTGATTCCAACCAGAGACGCCTCCACTGAAATGTATATGCATACTTCACCGCATAAATTGCTGCCGCTAGTTCTGCTTCATAAGCATATGATATTCCAAGCGGAATACAGAAACAACCCTTAACAAATGATCTTGAAGTTCTAAAAACACCCGCACAACCAGATAATCCTGGAGCTCCAAATGTTGCACCATCTGTATTGACCTTTATCCATCCCGATGGTGGAACCTTCCAATTAACCTCTATAATATTTGGGGCCCTTCTTGGGATGCCTGATATTCGAAGCCGCCTAAGTACCTGTAAATCATCCACAGTGTTCTGCATGCAACCACTTTTTGAAAGACTCGCCTCGCGGAAAATAAGGTCATACTTTACGACCGAGTTAAGTAATATAGTGATTATAATATTGAATCTCTCTCCCTTCAGTTATCGTTCTGTAAAAAATTAATTATTGTTAATTCAATGCAATAATGAGAGTTCATTCTGTACTTGCAATATAATTGAAACACTATCATGTCACTTAGAGCGGACAACTTTTTACGCTATCACGTAAATTTAACAAAATCAACCCACAAAATAATCAAATCCAAATTAAATTTATACAAATTAGGTCCTAAATATAATAACTCATTTAATTCATTTAAAAAATTAAATAATAACAGGTTAATTCGGATAACCTATGATCAATACAAACAATCGAAATAAATAACTAAAATTATTAAAGTATGTAAATAATAATCCATTTAATTCATTTAAAAAATTAAGTAATAACAGGTTAATCCGGATAACTTGTGATCGGTACAAGCAATCCGAATAAATAACTAAAATTATTAAAATATGTAAATTTTTATTTATAATCTAATTATTTTGTAGGTTTGATATTCTTTAGATAATCAAATTTATTTTATCTTTTATTTTCTTATTTTTATTTATTTATAGTAATATATTGATTAGTTTAATTTTGTATGTTTTGATTATTTATTTATTTTTTAGACTTAAACAAGTTTTTACTTACAAAAAATTTATGATATATATTTTGTTAGACTTTTTTTTTTTTTTAATGTTTGAGACTTCCACACCTTACCTTTAATTTATAACAATACTTATTATTATTGCTATTGTTTTTATTTTATACTAGGTAATACTTTAACATTTTTTTGTTGTTCAAATAATGCTTAAATTAATTTAATTTTTAGACCAAATTTTGAAATTCAAGAAAAGTATATTATGATATTGAATTTTTATTTTTTATTTCTTTACACTAAAAATTAATAATCCAACCATAATCAATCATACGCAACTGAAAATTGATTATCAAACAAGTATATTTAATTTTTAATTTTTACTTTTTAAAATTGAAATTAAAAATTTGTTATCAAATAATTTTTTTAAAACTGAAAATTTAATTCTAAAATTAAGAAATTAAAATGGTTTAGAAAGTTCAAATTAAGCACCAAATTTCCTATTAAGTTGGAAGAGAAATCATGGAATAGAATTAGTTTTTGTTTTTTTTGTTTTTTTAGATGGCATAGAATTACTTGGTCTTCAACTCCGCTCGCCACAGTGGTTGTCTCTTTAAATTTAAGATACTAATATTTTAAATAAAGTGAGAATTGCAGCGATAATGAGGAATTTTTTTTTATAAAAATTAATTCACAAATTAAAATTCGAATTTTATATCTTTAATAAACTCAAACGCTGAGCAACATGGGATCGGCGGTCCCTAGGCAAGCCTTGTTATAGACTCCCTTTACAATCACATATTCATACTAATTTTATTCATATTATTTAAATATTATTTATATAATAAAATATTGTAAGAATAAATAATGTTATACTTTTTATAATATATATAAAAAAAATCTCTTATTATTTTAGTTAATCATAAAAATTAATAAATTAAAGATGATTAATAAATATTTATCGACTCTATAAAAGTGTTTTTTTTTTTTTCAAAATTTTTATAGCTAAAAAATTAAATTTTTAATTTAAATTGTGAAATTTTTTAAAATTAGATTAAGAATTTGAACACATTCACTTTGAAATTGAAAAGATTGGTCCTTATCATCTCAACTAATTATATATTTTTGAACATTAAGTAGATTTTTGAAATTTAATAAATATGAGTTTACAAATATATGAGACAAAATAAAGTATTTATTACATGTGTCTATTTCTACGTATGAAATATTTCTTCCAGATAATTTAATAAATGAATCTAGCTCATATATGACCTACCTATTCTCATGGTTTCACATTTAATTCCATAAAAAAACATGTATTTTTAAATTATGAAAAAAAATATGGCAGGATCATAATTTTTTTTTTTAACAAAAAATATATGATTTTTTAAGTTTTATAAAAAAAATTATTTTTGTCTGGTGGTTTAAAAATAAAACTTCACATATGTATGAATATTATGCCATACAATTAAATCTTAATAAATTTACCATATTTTATGTTTTAATCAAGTAACATTTTTTTTTTAAATTTAAAAGAATTGAAGAATTCATTTTATACATGGAAATATTCATAAACTTTTTTGTAGACTAAAATAATAAAAAAAATATGATTTAAATCATTATGAGGAAAATAGTTGAATCTTTATCAATTAAAAAAATACATAAAACTAAATTCAATAATGATATAACTAATATAATGACATAACATCAATTAATATAAAGAGGGTATCTTATATTCAAAAAAGAGGTATAAATATTTTTGTTAGAGTTTGAGTTCTTAACCTATGACTGCTCGTGTACCTCACAGAAAAGCTTTGGTACTACTTTGCATAACAACGCAAAAATATGCTATAGATTTAAACTTAAGGTTAGCTTATCAAGCATTATTTAAGTTCCGTAATGTCATAAAAAAATATTAAATGAGTAGCTATTTTATTAATTGAAAAAATTTTGCTTTCAAAATTATATAGTAAAAGTTTAGTAATTGATTTTTCTTTTCAAAAGGATAAAAAAAATTATAAGGAAAACTTTATTAGAATTAAAGACAAAAGATTGAAGTATGAAGAGAGATGCAATATAAATGACTTTAAAATGATCAAAGTGTTCTAATATATTCCCAATTTGAATGTTTAACTAGTGATAATAAAATTAAATAAATATTTATTCTTTGTTTAGTATACTGTATATATTATTTATGTTTACATAAATTATTAAAGATAAAAATAAAATTTTTATTTCAAATGATTATATTTATTTTATAAAAAGTATATGAGGGTCTTATTTTTATAATTCAAACCAATCAGAATTTAGAATTGTAAATTTAAAGAGTTAAAAATAAAAAAAAAAAGTGGGGACCATTTTTTCCTTTATTATTCTCTCATCTCCATGTTTATGATATATTATTGGTTTGGATTATTAATTCAGGACCAATGAATAATACCTTCTCATGTTGAATGTCGGTTATAATTACATAATTGTGGAATATTGTGACTTCATCAAAGAACATATTGGATTATTGGTCTCGACCATTGATTTGGGACTAATAAATAAATGCATATTTTTATTTTTAACCTCTTCATTATTTTTTAATGCATGCTAATAAATCAATTTTTAAGTTAAACTATATTATTTGTCTCTAAACTTTAATTAAATTCACATTTAAATCTTAAATTTGATCAAAGTTTGAGAATTAATAAAAAAGGGTGACATTAGAGTTTCACCCATCACAAATCCCTAATCTTTATTGGAATATACAAAGTCCATCACATCAGTAATTGGCTCAAACCCACAAGGTGTGTCAAGCTCATATCAATTAAATGAGCCTCATATCAGTTAAACTATAATTCAACCCATTTTATAAACAAATAAAAGCTCAATTAATGTTAACCTAATAATAAAATTCTAACACCTTTTCCCTATTTATATATTCATAATTCATGCTATGAGAGTTGGAATTTAAAAAAACAATGAGAAAAACATTAATAAAATTCCTTTGAAGTATCCTTAAGAATAACCAAATAGGCAATAAGATTTTTCCACTCATGGCCCATCACACATATAGTTTGGTTTAAACATACATGTATCGACTCTTTATAATATGAAAGGTTTAAACCCCTTTTTCTACATGAAGATACGTGGTTTTTTTTTTTTTTATAATAAGAACATGAAGATATACTTTGTTATGAATTCATTTATTAATACTATTATTAAAAAAAAATTATTTCACATGCACATATACATAACCAAAGTTTCATACTGAGACCAAGTTAGAAAATAAATACTACAGGTCTAACTAAAATATCATAATTTTGATACAAACAAGTAATCTATCTATTTTATATACTTTATATCATATATAAAAAATTAAATTGCGCTTAATGTTTTTTGGACAAAATTATCTAAATATTTTAAGCTATTGATATTAATTAGTTGTTCTTTTATGACTCAATTATTACATCCATCAAATAAGAACCATAATCATATAATTATCGAATATGAATCATATTCAATAAGAACTCTAAACTCATCTATCTACCTATATCTATAAACCAATTTCAATTGTTTGTTTTGGTAATAATTGATGTGCAAATTATAGTACTCGCAAGTGTATGAATCACTCGTAGAAAGTGATAAGCAAACCTCTGAATTCGGTCTGTCAAGGAATTACAATGATTTTAAACAACATTTTTTTTAATCTAATTAGAGTCCTAAAGCAACTGAAACACTAATTAAATAGAGTTCTAGTAATACTAAAACTCTAAATAACTAGAATCATAAACCTAATAAAACTGTAAATAAAGTAGAATTGTGAGCAATATCAATGGTGTCGAACAATTAATAAAAACAATATTGCAAATTCAGAATTAACTCAAAAATATTTCAAATATCAATGGAGGATGTATGGACGTTTAGTTTGGTTGGCCATGCTTGCATCGAAAAGTTATGGTAAATTAACATGAATGTTCTAATAAATAATTTTTACTGGCTTTCTTTTTAATTACGAAAATTCATACGATCGGGTAATTCTCTTTGTTGATTAACTAAACAATATCCTATGATCGGGTATATTAATTAACAACCAAATTATGCACAAGAAAAATATGCCAATCAAACCAATGCCATGATTAGGTCATTAATTTGAAGTTTTGATTAAGTTTTTTAAAGTAAAGTTAAGGTGACGTTCCTAAAACCAAACTCTAATATTTTTCAACCTAACTATGAATCTCAAATTGGCCCATGAAAATTCACAATTAAATATCTAAACATGCTCTTAATCAAAAGGTAAATTTATTTATCTCAAAATAATAAAAACATTCACCACAACAGTTCTAGCAAACATGACAACACAAACTAAACATCCATAATAAAATTAACCACTCATGTTCATATTAAAATTCATAGACAAATATAATCTGAACATACACTCAAAGAAGTAAGAAGAAGAAAAGTAAAATTTTATAACAAGAAGAAACCCTAGATCTAAATACCGCTATTGGATTGGATGGCATTCTTCTCCAAAAGCTTGATCTTTGATCTTCAATGGTTTCTTAGATCCTTAGAATTGATTCCCTTGCTTCCTTGAGTGTGGAAAAGCTCCTAAAAATTGATTGAATCTCTTGTTAGTTCGCAAAATTGAAGTGTATAAAAGTTGTGTCAAAAGGTGACTCTAAAGGGGGTATTTATACATGTAAGGGTTACATAGAATTTTGATTGTATCAGGAATACATTTTTCCTGCAGTGGCACAACAACAATTTGGAATTAATGGTTAAAACCTGAGAGGTGCTCGTCGTGGCATATATTTTCCTCACCGTGGCGCGCGTTGTTTTTAATTTCTTCACATGTACCCCCTTACATATGTGCTAGCTTGTCATGTACAGCTTACATAATTTGACTCGTGTTGCTCGTAAATTGTGACCCGAGTGCCGTAAGTGTTTCATCCTTGTGTGTTTGCATTATTCAACTCATTTGATGCTAAAAACAAATGAAATACACTAAAGCATACCCGTGATTCCGATTTATAGATTTATGAAAATAATCAAATAAACAAGATATGACAAATCTATTTTTAAATAATTAAGCACAATAAATCACGAAATGATAGTGCTTTTTGAGCACTTATCAATAATAAACCAATTTTGTAACATTATACTACAATTTAAAGGTTTCTTTATCTTAAAAATTATAGAATAAGTAATTTTTGATTAACTATCTTAGTTAAAGGTATTTAAAAAATAAAATAAAATTTAAAAAATTGATTCCTTACAATAAATAAAAGTGGTGCCAGAAATAGGTATTTTCTTGATATTATAACAAAAAATAAAAGTCATGTACAACACACATGTACATTACTATCGTATACTAACAACACAAATTCTATGTCATGTTTCTTAAATGACATTTAGTGCTCACCAATTATCATTTTTTTATACAAGCATCCATTTTGGGTGTGGAGAGGAAAATTATTGCCTCTATCATGCTCAAAATTACAATACTTTAAACATGAGATACTCTAATTTAACACCAATTATCAATTAACATATGATAGAAAATGTGACCTCAAAATTGAAAAACAAAGAAAGAAATTTAAAATTACACAAACATAATTATAATTAATGATAAATTTGTGAGGTGTTATAATTACATTTGTAATTAATAAAGTCATGATATACAAGCGTCTTATAATTGTAATTATAACTATTATAAAAGAGCGGGTTTGTAATTTCATATGAAAATTACATTCTTTACTTTTAAAGTGGCATGTTATATTTTTTATTGGTGGGGTAGCTCATTGAGCTCATGTGCTAAACAAAATCCAATTCATTAGCTCACGAGCTTAAATGAGCAGCTCACTTGAGTCATGAGTAGCTTACTAACTTATTTGATAAAAACATATTGAATTAAAAAAAATTATCAAATAAGAGAGAAAATGAAGAAGTTATAAAAATATAATTATTAATTACTACTACAAAATTGACAAAAATGTTATTATTAATCAAAATAAGAAATAAAAAAAGTAACAATTAATTTTTTTTTAAATAAAAGAAGATAAAATTAAATTATATAGAATGACTCAATAAATATAGAATTTCAAGACAAATAGTAAATTAAAAAAATACCCAACATAATTGAGGTTAAAGAGATGATCATTGACACAATTTAAAATTTTAAATTGTATTAATTTATAACTGAATCCATATATCATTAAAATATTAAAGAGTCTATTTTGTGTTTTCTATTAAATATTTTTGAAATATAAACTGTACTCCAAAAAATATTATGATTTGTTTCTGTTGGAAATAAACTTGATTTGACCCAAATTATATTAGGTGTTGCATAATTCAAGTGTCCGTTAAAATGTTAAAGTCCAAAGAGCCCAAATTCTAGAAACATGCTCTAAAATTGTCTTAGAAAATATCTAAATATTTTAAGAAGAAAAAGTAGTAGAGAGTAGTAGAGAATTCTAGAGAATTGAATAATTTAATAGAAAAATCTAGTAGGTAAATTATAACCATTAGATTAAGAGAATGTTGGCAAAATCCTAGTCATTGGTTAGGATGAGCTTTTAGTATAAATAGGGGTGGTCTTGCTCATTTTCTACCAAGCCAAAAATTTGAGATTCAATAACAAGTATCATCTTCCTCCAAACTAACTTTGTTTCCTTATATGTTTCAAACTTCTTAAAGCCATCTAAAGTATTCATCTTCCAATAAAGTAGTATCAGAGCTAGTAAATTGGTGCCAAACATATCAGTATAGCATATCAAATCGAAGCTCTCTACGAGAGGAACACGACGGTGAAAAAATAATCCTGATTGGAGTTGGAATGCTCCCTCACGTTCCATTGGAGGTTTGTTGCACCAAATTACCGAGTTGGACCGAGTTTGAGGCGAGTTCAAGACCCTCTTAAGGTATTTTGGTGTTCTAAATTCATCTGTATAGTCAAAAATTTAAAATTATAATTATATATAAAGATATGGCTGGTAGTATGACATCATTTCAAGTTCCTATGCTCAACAAAAGCAACTATGATAATTGGAGTATTAAGATGAAGGCTCTATTAGGTGCACATGATGTTTGGGATGTAGTAGAGAAAGGATATAATAAGCCATAAGATGAGGCTACATTATCTCAAGCTCATAAGGATAGTTTAAAAGACTCAAGAAAGAGAGACAAGAAAGCTCTCTATCTCATCTATCAAGCTTTAGATGATGATGGTTTTGAGAAGATCTCAAGTGCAACATTTGCTAAGGAAGCATGGGAGAAGTTGCAAACGTCTTGCAAGAGAGCCGAACAAGTCAAGAAGATACGTCTCCAAACACTAAGAGGTGAATTCAAAGCTTTACATATGAAAAAGTCTGAATCTGTGTCCGACTACTTTTTTAGAGTTTTGGCCATTTCTAATCAAATGAAAAGAAACAGTGAGAAACTAGAAGATGTAAGGATCATGGAGAAGATACTCCGCTCATTAGATCAAAACTTTAAGCACATTGTGGTGACAATAGAGGAAACAAAAGATTTGGAGGAGATGACTATCGACCAACTAATGGGATCCTTACAAGCTTATGAAGAAAGTTGCAAAATTTTAGTTTCTAAGAAATTTTATAGTATGCAATTTTGAGTTTTTCATAGAAAGTTATACTTCCATATATCATTAGAAATCATTCTATTTATCATTGAATAATTTTTGAAATATAATTAGTACTAATTTCAAAAAAATTATGATTAATTTCATATATCTTTAGAAAATTCTATATGTCAAGTTTCTAGAAAATTTTAAGGTTTGTGATTTTAAGTTTTGCATAGAAAGTTATGCTCATTTTATTTTAAGGTTCGTGATTTTAAATTTTACATAAAAAGTCATGCTCATTTTATTTGAGATTATTCATATTTAAAAACATGTTATGTTATTAAAAAATTAAATTTTTTTATAAATAATCTAGGTTAATAAAAAAAACTCATGTTATAATATTTAAAAAGTCTTTATATATTATTTGTCAAAAAATGTTGCAAGTTTTTTTACAAAAAGAATAAACTCATATCATGTTGTTAGAAAATCATGTACTTATTTGTTAGAACATAAGATATGATTTTTTATTTTTAAATATTTAATTAAAAATTTTAAATAAGTTTAATAAAAACAATTAAAAAACTTACTCATGTGCTATCCACAGCTCACGTATAAATGAGTTGAGCTAATTTAAAAATTAGATAAATGAAACTGGGTTATAACTTGCTTAAAATGAGCTGAATTTGAGTGAGCTAACCCAGCTCATTTGCCACCTCTAGTTCCTTTTGATTCTTTAGAAATAATAAACTTGCAACCTACAAGTTGCAACTCTTGTTTGTTTACTAACTAGCCTTTTCTTATCAACTTTGGATGAAAAAATAAAAAACCCTAGCCTTTTATGACTTTGCCCTGCACGGCACCAAATGTCTTACTGTTAGCATATCAGAGATTGAACTATAACAGGAAGAGTGTAGCTTTGTGTGTTAGGCTTTTGTTGAAACTGTTTTGATTGTTAAAAGTCTGTTACAACTGAGTTTATAATCAGTTAAAAGGTTGTTGCATCAAGTTCACGCACTAAGCTTAGACGTGAAAATCACTTGCTGATAATGTCTATATATGGCTTAATCACTTGTAAAACTAGTGTGTGGTGAATAATATCAGAAAATCAAAACTTAAGCAGCAAGTATTATTTTCTTTCCTCTGTCAAATAAAGCTTTTCTTTACAAAGTTAGTTCGATCCCTGTTCTTCATCATGGTATCAGAGCTCTAGGCAAACGCCATTTTTCTTTCAGTTTCATACTAGATTTTTACTTGTTATTTGCACACTCTGAAACCAGAGAAAACAAAACAATTGATAATGGCTCAACAAGTTCAAGAGGATATTCAAAGAGAAGAAATTCAAAGAGAAGAAATTCCAAGAACCGCATTTCAAAAAGAAATAGTCACTTTTCATCATCAGATTTCATCTATTACGTTGGATCAAGATGGTTATAATGAATGGAGACGACAAGTTATAAGAATTCTAAGAAGCTACGAGTTAGAAGGTTTTGTACTGGGTATAAAAAAATGTCCTGTAAGATTGAATGAAGATAATACAGTGAGCAATGAGTATCGTTACTGGATAAGGCAAGATCAAATGATCAGTTCTTGGCTGATTGGTTCCATGTCAAAGGAGTTTGTTAAGAAAGTCTCCGAATGTGATTTCAGTTCAGAGATTTGGGCTCTTCTTGGAAACTATTTTACTTCACACTCCAGAGCTAAGATAATGCAATACAAAGCAGAGCTAAATTCTATTAAGAAAGGAGGTCTAACAATCAATGAATACATTCAAAAGATTCAAAATCTTGCTTCACAATTGGCAGCAGCTGGGTGTTGTGTAAATGAAGAGGATCAAATTCTGGCCATTTGTAATGGTCTTGATGAAAGCTATGATGTAGTTGTGGCAAATATTCAAGAACACGGGGTGTCTGTAACAGAAATAATGCATAAATTGCTTGGTCATGAGTCAAGAATTGAAAGACGCAATACTTCACTTCAATCTTTACCTTCTGCAAATCTTGCACCAGTAGTTCCGATGAATAACCTTACTTCTACCATTAATGAGATACCTATGGCAAATTTGACTCAACAACAATCTTTTCTTGGTGCAAATGGAGGTTTTGGATTTCCAGGTCAAACAAATGCAACAAATTCAACACAACTTGGCTTCAACAATGAAATGTTCAATAAAGGTATCTCTGATTCTAGAGCTCAACGATCTGTACAGTATAACTCAACTAATCCAAATAGCCCTAATTCTTGTCATGGTCAAATGTTCTCATATTCTAGTCAGCAACCAATGTATTCTCGTGTACCTTTTTCACAAAATCAAAGTTCCATACCTTATCAATCTCAACAATTTGGTCCACCTATGCAGTCTCAAAATTTTGGTTCATATACACAAAATTTTGACAAAAACAAGCCCAGAAATTTCAATGGCTCAAGACCTCAATGCCAAATATGTGGAAAATTGGGACATTATGCTAGTAACTGTTGGAGCAGGTTTAATCAGTCATTTATACCAGTAACACAGCAGTCACAATACAACTCTCAACCAAATTTCTCACAGCATTATAACTCTATCCCAAATGTTCAAGTTCCGTCTAATTTTCAATCTGCATCACAACCTCCTATCTCTACTACTATGAACACTCGAAATATTCAAACTCCTCAACAGTTACAACAGAATCTTGGTCAAGAAGTTTCTCAACTTCAACCTCATCTGATGGCAATGTATGCATCATCTCAGAACTTTTCTGATGCTTCTTGGTTCCCTGACTCAGGAGCTACTCATCATGTCACTGCTGACCCAGCAAATCTTGCTGTCATCAATGAATTTCATGGCAATCAGCAGTTGCAAGTAGGAAGTGGTGAAGGATTGCGCATAGCCAATGTTGGTATGACTTCTTTCTCAAGTAAAACAAGTGATAGGAAGTTTTTCTTGAAGAATTTATTGCATGTGCCTGATGAGTGCTCGAAAAGCACTAATATTTCGTGATTAATTATGCTTGATTGATTGATATATAGATTTATTATGACTATTATTTCGATTATTTTCATAAATCTATCCATTCGGAGTCACGGGTATATTTTAGTGCATTTCAGGTGTTTTTAGCGTCAAATGATTCAAATGATGAAAACACGCGAAGACGGAACACCTACGGCGCTCGGATCACGAGTCACGGGCAAAACGAGTCAAATATGTAAGCCGTACATGTCAAGCCAGCACATATGTAAGGGGGTAAGCATGAAGAGCAGGAAAGCAATGCGCGCCGCGGCGAAGAAATTATGCGCCGCGGCGAGGGTCTCGACAATACATGTAAAGCCATGTACATTCCATGTACACTGTTACATGCAAGGCGCGCCGCGGTGAAGAAATAATATGCCGCGGCGAGGGGCTCTCAGGTTGCATGCTAGGAATCCAAAAACATTGCGCGCCGCGGCGAGAAAAAGTTATGCCGCGGCGGGGAGCTCTCGGGTTTTTACATAATTTCCAGAATTTGTGTTGCGCCGCGGCGGGGAAAATGTATGCCGCGGCGCGCCTATTCCTATGGCACATAGGATTCGTGTAAACCCTTACATCTATAAAAACCCCCTTAGAGTCCCCCTTACAGAGAACTCGAAATAACTTGACCAATTCATACACAACTCTTCCTCTTCTCAATTTTGCGACCCAAACACGACATTCAATCAGTTTTGAGAGCGTTGCCACACTATAACGAAGCGAGAGACAATATTCTAAGGATTCAAGGAAGCTAACGACAATCGAAGATAAAGCTTACGGAGGAGTACGTCAACCGATCCATAAGCGGTATTTAGATTTAGGTTTTCCTTGTTGTTATAGAATTAATTCATCTTCTTTATTTGTTAAAGTGTATGATCATATTTTATTTGTCTATGAATAATAATATGAACATGTCTGGCTAATTTAATTATGGATGTTTAGTTTGTGTTGCCATGTTTGCTAGAATTGTGTATGGTGTATCTTTTTGACTTATGAATAAAATACTTTTTGATTAAGAGTATGTTTAAATGTTTGATCATGAATAATCATGGGCCCATTTGATGTTCGTAGTTAGATTGAAAAACCTAAGAATTTAGTTAGAGGAACGTCACCTTAACTCTATTCCGAAACACTTAATCAAAGATTCAAGTTAGTGACTTAGTCATAGCATTAATTTGATTGGCATGTTTTCCTTGCGCATAATTTGATTGCTATTTAATTTACCCCCGCCAAAGGCAGTTAATTAGTTAATCAACAAAGAGACCTACCCCCGCCAAAAGGAGTTTCGTAATTAAAAGGAAAGCCGGTAGTTTTGTTTATATAGGACGTTCATGTATCTCACCATACCCTTTTCGATGCAAACATGGTTAACCAAGCTAAACGTCCATACATCCTCTATTGATATTTGATTTGATTGATTGTTTGATTGTGATCTTGTTTTAGTTTAATTGCTCGTACTTTGTTCCCGTTACAAATCAAACACCTTTTTACAGTTTTACTAGCTTTAGGATTCTAGTTACTTAGAGTTTTAGTTTTACTAGAACTCTATTTAATTAGTCTTTTATTTTCATTAGAACTCTATTTAGATTAAAAAGTTAGTTATTTAAGACCACTGCAATTCCTTGAGAGACCGACCTTGGAAGTTGCTTATCACTTTACTACGAGTGATTCGTACACTTGCGAGTACACATTTTAACACATCAAGTTTTTGGCGCCGTTGCCGGGGAATTGGCGTTTTAAATAATTTTCTTTTTAATTTTTTAGAGTTTCTGATTTATTTTTATTTGTTTATTTATTTTATTTATCTCTTTATTTTATTTATTTATTTTTATTCGAAAAAAAAAAAAAAAAAAAAAAATCCAAAAAAAATCAAAAAATAAAAAAATCAAAAAAATAGTGCTTAATTTCAAATTTCACTGCTACCTTGATCTTTGTTTGCTTTTTATTTGTGCATGCAGGGTAGGAGATCACTTAACAAGGAACTCTCTCCTTTCATTGACAACATTCAAAGAGTCAAACACCGATCAAAGAAACTGGATAATCAATATCAAGAGGAAGAAGTCCAACAACAATTGCAAGCAACAATGGGTGAAAACGTAGCTAGGCAAATGATGAACAAAGAGTTTGCAAGACCGATCATTGGGACCGCCACATCGTGCATTCGACTTACAGAGGCGGCTAGGAATTATGAATTGAAAAATATTCATTATTCCATGCTTCCCTCCTTTTACGGTATCCCTAATGAAGATCCTCTAAATTTTATGCGTGAGTTATATGCTACTGTGCAAACTTTTCCATTGCAGGGACTTAGTGAAGATCAACTACGCATGAGGTGTTTTCCATACACTCTCAAGGATAGAGCTAAGTCTTGGCTAATGACGTTGGCACCCGGTTCTTTGGTCACATGGGACGATGTTTACAATAAATTCATGGGTAAGTTCTATTCCCATCAAAAGACATCTGATCTAAGAACAAAAATTGCTACTTTTTCGCAGATGGACGGAGAACCCTTCCACGAGGCTTGGGACAGATTCAAATTGCTGTTGATACAATGTCCACATCACCACTTCCCGTTGCAGTTACAAAATCAGTTTTTCTACGACGGATTGACGCTACAATGTCAATTCACAGTTGACAACGCTGCAGGAGGAGCTATGGGTGAGAAAACAGCGGATGAAACTTATGAGTTATTCGAGATGTTGGGAGCCAACTCTCAACAAAAGAGCGCTAGAGGAAGAAGAGCTGGAGTCCACGAATTAGGCTCAAACAATGAAATGGCCATGCAACTTGCTGAATTGACGAAACAAGTGCAACTTCTCACAACCTCCAATGTTAATCAGATGCCAAAACACGAGGTATGTGGAGTTTGTGGTTCATATGGACACGGAGCTAATGTTTGTTCTTTTGCAGGTGATCCTTATACAGTTATTACTGAAGAGGCTAATTCAATGCAAGGGTACCAACCTAGACCTAGGAACGACCCTTATTCAAATACCTACAACCCTGGATGGAGGAATCACCCTAATTTTGGATGGAAACAAAACAATAGCCAACCATTTGTCCAAAACCAAACACAAGGCCAAAATGTAAACCGACAATTTCCACAAAATAAGCCAACCGTAGAGGAAACCCTAAACAATTTCATACACTCTTGTAATGGAAGGATGGACTCTATAGAAGCTTCAGTGAAGAGAGTGGAAATACAGGTTGGGCAGCTAGCGGAACAAATGTACAAACAAGAGACGGGAAAGCTGCCTAGTCAACCTGAACAAGCAAAGGCGATCACAGTTTTTCAAAATGATGAGGAGGTACTTAATAATTTATCTGATAATTTACCTGATAATTCTAATGTTTTGTTGTCTAGTACAGGTAACTTTGAAGGTGAGGATTCAACTCTCAAAGGAGATGATGAGCTTAATACCAATCCAAATGAACTTCCCAAGAAAGAAACATCCAACATTTTTCGATTGCACAAGTCAATGGACCCATACCGACCACCAATACTACCAATAAACCAGTTTGAGGAGAAAAATCAGGATGAGCAATACTCTGACACTCTTGCTTTATTTTCTGGAATTAATTGTAATTTACCTCTTTTGGATATTATAAAGAACAGTTCAACTTATGATCCAATTTGTAGGAACTTTATCATCAAGAAGAATAGAAGCAAAGAGAATGAGATGTCAAAAATCGGTAGTCCAATAATCCAACCGCACTTACCTCTCAAAATGAAAGATCCAGGTAGTTTCCACATTAACATCACTATGGGAGATAAGAGGGTATTCGAGGCTATGCTAGACTTAGGAGCAGGTATAAACCTAATGCCATATTCAGTATACTTGCAACTAGGATTAGGAAAGCTTAAAGAAACAAGGATGACCCTTCAACTTGCGAACGGTTCTATTCAATACCCAAAAGGAATAGTGGAAAATTTGTTAGTACAGGTGGACAAGTTTATTGTACCAGTGGATTTTGTGGTGCTTGAGATGGACAGAAATTTTCTTCAAGACAAGGAACATACAATTATTCTTGGTAGACCATTCATGGCCACTACCAAGACAACTATTGAGGTCCATAATAGGAAGTTATCAATGACGGTTTGTGGAGAGACTGTACAGTTTGGAATTTTTCAACCCTCCCCTATTTCTTCTAACACTGAATTGCAGAATAGCATAAGTAACAAAATTGAGGTTCGAAACGTTGAATGGAGAGGGAAGGACAAACTGATAAATTTAAGTCGGGATGATGCCTACAAAGAACGCATTAAGCATTCTAATTACAAAAACTCGACTTGGAGGACGAAAGCTCATTTCAAGAAAGATAAGGGAGGAGATAAACATTACAATTACATATTTAACCCCCCTTGACACGAGATCAGTCACGTCTTGCTAAGACGTTAAACTAAGCCCTTAATGGGAGGCACCCATTCGGTATCGTATTTCTTTCGTTGTTTTTAATTTTTTTTTTATTTATTTCTTTTATCGTATTTTTATTTTCTTTTATTTTGGATTGTTTAACTTTGTTTGATGTTTTTGTGTTTTCAATTGCCTTAGTTATAATTAAAAATTGGGTTTGAATGTGAATTGTGTGCATACACTTTGAGGTTCAATATATGTTCATATACATACATTCTTCATGGGAGAAGCGAGGAACAGTGAACCGAAGCATAGCGAGTAACGACACAATTTCATACGAAAGGGGGGTAACTTCTCACACTTTTTCTTAATTTCTTTTGTTCTTCTTTTTCACATTGAGGATAATGCAGAAAATAGGTTGGGGGTGGGAAGAATATTCCATGAGCATGATATATGACCAATTTTAAATTTTTAACTTTGTCACTTGAATTGTTTTTAGTTAGTGTCGTGTCTACTTGATTCAATCCGGAAATCTATGATATTAACATAATTGTAATGACGATGACATATGAGAGATGTTAGATTTTTACCTAAGCAACGAAGCACATAAATGTTGGATTCATTTAATTTGAGAATTTTGTGGTACTTGTGGTAGTCTGCATGGTTAGTTTAACTATTCTGATTTGTGGAATGTATGCATGTTCATGATATGTTTTAAGTCTCAACAATCTCTAGAACTCATTTGAAAACACGTTGAAGCGAAATAATAGAAACAAATGCGACTTAGAAAATGATTTAGGCCATCTTTGGACCGTTTGAACTTTTCATGCTTTCCCGAAATATTTTATCAATAGCACACCCTTGGACTCAACATTGACATACATTAAACTACCCTTAGCGATAAGAGTACTTAGTGTAATATTTGATTTTCATGAGCAATTATGTTGTGTAAATGTAAATCTTGCTTTTCGATCAAAAAAAAAAAAAAAAAAAATTTGATGATGATCGAAATAATAAGCAAGAATAAAGAAGAAAATCAAGCAAAAGATCCAAAGGACATTTGAAGTTAAGGGAGGATGAAAAGAACACTTGGTGGAAAAAGTTGAAAATATGCTTGTGAAATAAAAAGTACTCTTATCATATGAAAACATCATTTTTGTACTTTCATTATCACATACCTAGCCACAACTTTACAAGCTTAATGAAGTCCTATTGATTCTAGGTAGTTTAGTTTCTATATTAGTGGAGATGAGTTTGAAAAATGAGCATATGGAGTTTGTAAGTGCAAAAATTCACATTCATATTTTACTTGCACATTTATGAGATATTAAAATGTAATCTATGAATATCATGCATGACACGGTCAGATAGTATAACTAACGGGTTTGTGGTGTGATTGGTTGTTCAAAATTCGATTACCATGATGAGTTTGATGTTTGGACTGTTTTTGAGCTTAGGTGATGTTTAACTATTTCATGTATCATTCGTTGTTAACAATTTTTGAGACGTATGCATGGATTGATTCAAGTATTGTTAGAGTCTTTATTAGTTTTGAGTCTTTATTTGTGTCAGTTACGATGTTTGCGGGTATCATCACTGGAAACCCTCACGAGACTATAACTCGTCCACTAGGGCCACCTAGGGGTTTAAAGGCTTGTTGCATACGCTAAATGCAACCGTGACAATCTACGGAAGTGATTTAGGTTAGGTTAGTTTATTTCATTTGTTTTTTAATTTTATTTTAGGTCGCTTCACTTGCTAGAGACTAGCAAGAAGCTGGTTGGGGGTTGTGATGAGTGCTCGAAAAGCACTAATATTTCGTGATTAATTATGCTTGATTGATTGATATATAGATTTATTATGACTATTATTTCGATTATTTTCATAAATCTATCCATTCGGAGTCACGGGTATATTTTAGTGCATTTCAGGTGTTTTTAGCGTCAAATGATTCAAATGATGAAAACACGCGAAGACGGAACACCTACGGCGCTCGGATCACGAGTCACGGGCAAAACGAGTCAAATATGTAAGCCGTACATGTCAAGCCAGCACATATGTAAGGGGGTAAGCATGAAGAGCAGGAAAGCAATGCGCGCCGCGGCGAAGAAATTATGCGCCGCGGCGAGGGTCTCGACAATACATGTAAAGCCATGTACATTCCATGTACACTGTTACATGCAAGGCGCGCCGCGGCGAAGAAATCATATGCCGCGGCGAGGGGCTCTCGGGTTGCATGCTAGGAATCCAAAAACATTGCGCGCCGCGGCGAGGAAAAGTTATGCCTCGGCGGGGAGCTCTCGGGTTTTTACATAATTTCCAGAATTTGTGTTGCGCCGCGGCGGGGAAAATGTATGCCGCGGCGCGCCTATTCCTATGGCACATAGGATTCGTGTAAACCCTTACATCTATAAAAACCCCCTTAGAGTCCCCCTTACAGAGAACTCGAAATAACTTGACCAATTCATACACAACTCTTCCTCTTCTCAATTTTGCGACCCAAACACGACATTCAATCAGTTTTGAGAGCGTTGCCACACTATAACGAAGCGAGAGACAATATTCTAAGGATTCAAGGAAGCTAACGACAATCGAAGATAAAGCTTACGGAGGAGTACGTCAACCGATCCATAAGCGGTATTTAGATTTAGGTTTTCCTTGTTGTTATAGAATTAATTCATCTTCTTTATTTGTTAAAGTGTATGATCATATTTTATTTGTCTATGAATAATAATATGAACATGTCTGGCTAATTTAATTATGGATGTTTAGTTTGTGTTGCCATGTTTGCTAGAATTGTGTATGGTGTATCTTTTTGACTTATGAATAAAATACTTTTTGATTAAGAGCATGTTTAAATGTTTGATTATGAATAATCATGGGCCCATTTGATGTTCGTAGTTAGATTGAAAAACCTAAGAATTTAGTTAGAGGAACGTCACCTTAACTCTATTCCGAAACACTTAATCAAAGATTCAAGTTAGTGACTTAGTCATAGCATTAATTTGATTGGCATGTTTTCCTTGCGCATAATTTGATTGCTATTTAATTTACGCCCGCCAAAGGCAGTTAATTAGTTAATCAACAAAGAGACCTACCCCCGCCAAAAGGAGTTTCGTAATTAAAAGGAAAGCCGGTAGTTTTGTTTATATAGGACGTTCATGTATCTCACCATACCCTTTTCGATGCAAACATGGTTAACCAAGCTAAACGTCCATACATCCTCTATTGATATTTGATTTGATTGATTGTTTGATTGCGATCTTGTTTTAGTTTAATTGCTCGTACTTTGTTCCCGTTACAAATCAAACACCTTTTTACAGTTTTACTAGCTTTAGGATTCTAGTTACTTAGAGTTTTAGTTTTACTAGAACTCTATTTAATTAGTCTTTTATTTTCATTAGAACTCTATTTAGATTAAAAAGTTAGTTATTTAAGACCACTGCAATTCCTTGAGAGACCGACCTTGGAAGTTGCTTATCACTTTACTACGAGTGATTCGTACACTTGCGAGTACACATTTTAACACATCAGTGCCTCAGATTGCTAAGAATTTACTAAGTGTTTCTCAGTTTACACGAGATAACTATGCTTATGTTGAGTTCCATTCTGATTATTGCTATGTGAAGGACAAACTCAGCCACCAAGTACTACTACAAGGGAAAGTTAAGAACGGTCTATATGAGTTTGATCTGGAGTTAGACAAACATATGCAGTCTGATGGCTGTTCAGCTCTGAATTGTCAGGCAGATCAGGAGATTTTTGGTAATACTTCTATTAATACTCTCTCTAGCAATAAATCAGCATGTATTAGTAAAAATGGTGATGTTGTGCTTTGGCACAGACGTTTAGGCCATCCTTCCACTAGTGTTATGCAAACTGCTCTGTCAAGTTGTAATAAACCTTGTAACATTGTTTTTGCTAATAATCAAAATGTGTGTACTGCCTGTCAAATGGGTAAACTTCACAAATTACCTTTTGTCAGTTCTTTGAATAAAAGTAATGTTCCTATTGAAATTGTGCATGCTGATGTTTGGGGGCCCTCACCAGTAATATCGTCCAATGGTTACCATTGGTACGTCCTTTTCACAGATGCATTTTCTAGGTTCTCTTGGATTTTTTTTTAAGGGATAAAGGTTCAGTTAAACAGGCTTTCATTTTATTCAAAAGTCATGTTGAATTGTTAACTGGAACCAAGATTAAGGTTTTGCAGTCAGATGGTGGAAGTGAATTCACTGCTCTTAATGCCTTTCTGCAATTACATGGTATTCAAAGAAGGGTGTCCTGCCCGCATACTTCTCAGCAAAATGGACTGGTGGAACGTAAACATCGACACATTACTGAAGTGGGGCTTACTTTACTTGCTCAAGCCTCCATGCCACTTAAATATTGGGATGAGGCTATCTTCACTGCAGTATTTCTCATAAACAAGCTACCCACACCAGTTCTTCACAATAAGAGCCCTATGGAGGTATTGTTAAATGTTAAACCTGATTATGAGTTTCTCAAAGTTTTTGGGTGTCAATGCTTTCCTTTCCTGCGGCCTTATAATGCAAATAAGTTTCATTTTAAAATTGAGCCTTGTGTATTCCTGGGTTATAGTCCATTTCACAAAGGGTACAAATGTCTTAATGCTGCTGGAAGGATGTTTATTTCCAGACATGTTAAATTTGATGAACATGTGTTTCCATTCTCTGATCCTAAGTTCATCTCTGTTTCTGTTGCTAAGCCTCGGCAAGCTTTTCTACCTGTTCTGTCAAAAGAAAATTTCCTACCTATTAACTCTAATGCACCGTCTAATGTTCCAATTTTGAGTACAATTGTTCAACCTCATTTTGATCCTCTGTCCTTGTCATCTCCTTCTTTCTCCACCTCTCCATCTCATACTGTTGATATCTGCAGTTCAATTCCCCATGATTCCACTTCTATTAATTCCCAGTCCTCTGATTTCAATACTGTGCCAACCAATCCTGAACCTTGTTTTACACAACCTGTGTCAGTTTCTGAACCTCATTCTTCAATTCTTGGGTCATGTTCTAGTTACTCATCTCAGAAAAATTGTCATCCTATGCTTACTCGTTTAAAGGCAGGTATCAAGAAACCAAAAACCTTTTATGCTGCTCAAACCTTTTCTTTACCCAAGTCAGTGAAAGAAGCTTTGAAAGATGAAAAATGGTACAAAGCTATGAAATGTGAGTATGATGCTCCCATAAAAAATCAAACTTGGACTTTGGTTCCTCCTCCTCATAACAGGAAAATAATTGACAATAAGTGGATTTTTCGAGTAAAGGAGCTGATGGATGGTACTCTGGATAAACTTAAGGCTAGAGTGGTGGCAAAAGGGTTCTTATAGGTAGCTGAATTTGATTTCTTGGAGACATTCAGCCCGGTTGTTAAGTTTGGCACTGTAAGAGTGATTCTTACTGTTGCACTTTCTTTCAATTGGCCACTAAGGCAACTAGATGTAAACAATGCCTTTCTTAATGGCATTCTTCAAGAAGAGGTTTATATGAAACAAGTTCAAGGATTTGTTGACTCCAAAGAACCCCATCATGTGTGTAAATTGCATAAATCCTTATATGGATTAAAACAGGCTCCTAGGGCCTGGTTTGACAAACTTAGTTCCACTTTAATCAAGCATGGCTTTACAAGATCAAAGGCAGATGACTCTCTCTTTTTCATGATCACGGCAGCTTACAGAATCTACTTATTGGTTTATGTTGATGACATAATTGTCACCGGATCAAGCAGTGCCAGGATTTCAGAGTTAGTCAAGCACCTAAATGATGATTTTGCCTTAAAAGATATGGGTATTTTGCGTTACTTTCTTGGCATTGAAGTGACACCTACCACAACTGGTTCTCTTTTACTAAAACAGTCCAAGTATGTGAAGACTTTGCTTACTAAAGCTGGTATGGTTGATGCAAAATCTGCCACTACTCCTATGAGCTCAACAGTGCACCTGTCTTCCAAAGATGAGAGTGCCTGCTATATCAATCCTTCTCACTATCGAAGTATTGTTGGAGCATTACAATATGTTAGTCTCACAAGACCTGATATTTGTTTTTCAATGAATAAAGCTTCTCAGTTTATGTCTAATCCATTGGAAAGTCATTGGACTGCTGTAAAAAGGATTCTCAGATACTTGGCTGGTACTCTGGAATTTGGCATTGAGTTTAAACCGTCATCACAACTCACTGTCAGTGCCTTTTCTGATGCTGATTGGGGCTCTTGTGTTGATACAAGGCGGTCTACATCTGGTTTAATCGTGTATCTTGGCGCTAATCCTATTATTTGGTCATCACGTAAGCAGCCCACAGTTGCCAGATCAAGTGCAGAAGTCGAATACAGATGCTTAGCCTCTACAGCAGCTGAAGTGAGTTGGGTTCAATCTTTGTTATCTGAAATTCGGGTTGTGTCATCTAAACCAGTCATCTGGTGTGATAGTACAAGTGCCATTGCCTTAAGTGCTAATCCTGTGCTTCATTCTAAAACTAAACATGTGGAATTGGATTATCATTTTGTCCGAGAAAAGGTGCTGGCAAATGAACTTGCTGTGCAGTACGTGCCGTCTCATGATCAACGCGCAGATATTCTCACCAAAGCTTTACCCACTGCTCAGCATTTATTTTTGAGGCCCAAACTCAGTGTCACTTCCCTGCCACTGAGTTTGCGGGGGGGTGTTAGCATATCAGAGATTGAACTATAACAGGAAGAGTGTAGCTTTGTGTGTTAGGCTTTTGTTGAAACTGTTTTGATTGTTAAAAGTCTGTTACAACTGAGTTTATAATCAGTTAAAAGGTTGTTGCATCAAGTTCACGCACTAAGCTTAGACGTGAAAATCACTTGCTGATAATGTCTATATATGGCTTAATCACTTGTAAAACCAGTGTGTGGTGAATAATATCAGAAAATCAAAACTTAAGCAGCAAGTATTATTTTCTTTCCTCTGTCAAATAAAGCTTTTCTTTACAAAGTTAGTTCGATCCCTGTTCTTCATCACTTACACGCTTCTGCACACTGAACACAACGCTGCACATTAGCACATGAATATATACACGACACTGATGTGTTAAAATGTGTACTCGCAAGTGTACGAATCACTCGTAGTAAAGTGACAAGCAACTTCCAAGGTCGGTCTCTCAAGGAATTGCAGTGGTCTTAAATAACTAACTTTTTAATCTAAATAGAGTTCTAATGAAAATAAAACACTAATTAAATAGAGTTCTAGTGAAACTAAAACTCTAAGTAACTAGAATCCTAATGCTAATAAAACTGTAAAAAGGTTGTTTGTTTTTGGTAACTAGAACAATCATACGACAATCAAACGAAAACAGAATCGCAAGCAAACAATCAATTCAATTAAATCAAATATCAATGGAGGATGTATGGACGTTTAGCTTGGTTAACCATGTTTGCATCGAAAAGGTATGGTGATATGCATGAACGTCCTATATGAATTAAAACTACCGGCTTTCCTTTTAATTACGAAACTCCTTTTGGCGGGGGTAGGTCTCTTTGTTGATTAACTAATTAACTGCCTTTGGCGGGGGTAAATTAAATAGCAATCAAATTATGCGCAAGGAAAACATGCCAATCAAATTAATGCTATGACTAAGTCACTAACTTGAAGCTTTGATTAAGTGTTTCGGAAAAGAGTTAAGGTGACGTTCCTCTAACTAAAATCTCAGATTTTTCAGTCTAACTACGAACACCAAATTGGCCCATGATTATTCATAATCAAACATTTAAACATGCTCTTAATCAAAAAGTAATTCATTCATAAATCAATTAAATACACCATACACAATCCTAGCAAACATGGCAACACAAACTAAACATCCATAATGAAACTAGCCGCTCATGTTCATATTGTTATTCATAGACAAATAAAATATGATCATACACTTTAATAAATGGAGAAGATAAATTAATTCTATAACAACAAGGAAAACCTAAATCTAAATACCGCTTATGGATCGGTTGACGTACTCCTCCGTAAGCTTTATCTTCGATCGTCGTTGGCTTCCTTGAATCCTTAGAATGGTATCTCTCGCTTCGTTATAGTGTGGCAACGCTCTCAAGGCTGATTGAATGTCGTGTTTGGGTCGCAAAATTGAGAAAAGGAAGAGTTGTGTATGAATTGGTCAAGTGAGTTCGAGTTGTATGTAAGGGGGACTCTAAGGGGGTTTTTATAGATGTAAGGGTTTACACGAATCCTATGTGCCATAGGAATAGGCGCGCCGCGGCATGCATTTTCCCCGCCGCGGCGCAACACAATTTCTGAAAAATATGCAAAAACCCGAGAGCTCCCCGCCGCGGCATGCAATTCTCCCGCCGCGGCGCGCGATGCTTCATTGTTTTCCAGAATTCAACCCGAGAGCCTCACGCCGCGGCATGCAATTCTTCCGCCGCGGCGCGCGATGATTTCCTTCTTTTCACGTCCCCCCTTACATATGTGATGGCACTATATGTAAGGCTTACATATTTTGTCTTGATTAGCCCGTAACTTGTGATCCGAGCGCCGTAGGTGTCCCGTCTTTGCGTGATTTCATCATTTGACTCATTTGACGCTAAAAACACCTGAAATGCACTAAAATATACCCGTGACTCCGAATGGATAGATTTATGAAAATAATCGAAATAATAATCATAATAAATCTATATATCAATCAATTACGCACAATTAATCACGAAATATTAGTGCTTTTCGAGCACTCATCACAACCCCCAACCAGCTTCTTGCTAGTCTCTAGCAAGTGAAGCGATCTAAAAACTAAAATCAAAACAAAGAAAATAAACTAACCTAAACTAAATCACTTCCGTAGATTGTCACGGTTGCATTTAGCGTATGCAACAAGCCTTTAAACCCCTAGGTGGCCCTAGTGGACGAGTTATAGTCTCGTGAGGGTTTCCAGTGATGATACCCGCAAACATCGTAACTGACACAACTAAAGACTCAAAACTAATAAAGACTCTAACAATACTTGAATCAATCCATGCATACGTCTCAAAAATTGTTAACAACGAATGATACATGAAATAGTTAAACATCACCTAAGCTCAAAAACAGTCCAAACATCAAACTCATCATGGTAATCGAATTTTGAACAACCAATCACACCACAAACCCGTTAGTTACACTATCTGACCGTGTCATGCATGATATTCATAGATTAAATTTCAATATCTCATAAATGTGCAAGTAAAATATGAATGTTAATTTTTTGCACTTACAAACTCCATATGCTCATTTTTCAAACTCATCTCCACTAATATAGAAACTAAACTACCTAGAATCAATAGGACTTCATTAAGCTTGTAAAGTTGTGGCTAGGTGTGTGATCATGAAAGTACAAAAATGATGTTTTCATATGATAAGAGTACCTTTTATTTCACAAACATATTTTCAACCCTTTTTTTTTTTTTTTACCAAGTGTTCTTTTCCATCCTCCCTTCAATTCAAATGTCCTTTGGATCTTTTGCTTGATTTTCTTCTCTTTTTTTTTTATTCTTGCTTACTGTTTCAATCATCATCATTTTTTTTTTTTTTTTTATTTTTTTTTATGATGAAGCAAGATAAACACAACATAATTGCTCATGAAAATCAAATATTACATTAAGTACTCTTATCACTAAGGGTAGTTCAATGTATGTCAATGTTGAGTTCAAGGGTGTGCTATTGATAAAATATTGCGGGAGGCATGAAAAGTCCAAACGGTCCAAAGATGGCCTAAATCATTTTCTAAGTGGTGTTTGTTTCTATTATTTCGCTTCAACGTGTTTTCAAATGAGTTCTAGAGATTGTTGAGACTTAAAACATATCATGAACATGCATACATTCCACAAATCAGAATAGTTAAACTAACCATGCATACATACCACATATACCACAAAATTCTCAAATTAGATGAATCCAACATTTGTGTGCTTCGTTGCTTAGGTAAAAATCTAACATCTCTCACATGTCATCGTCATTACAATCATGTTAATATCATAGATTTCCGGATTGAATCAAGTAGACACGACACTAACTAAAAACAATTCAAGTGACAAAGTTAAAAATTTAAAATTGGTCATATTTCATGCTCATGGAATATTCTTCCCACCCCCAACCTAATTTCTGCATTGTCCTCAATGTTGAAAAAGAAGAACAAAAGAAATAAGAAAAAGTGTGAGAAGTTACCCCCCTTTCGTATGAAATTGTGTCGTTACTCGTTATGCTCCGGTTCACTGTTCCTCGCTTCTCTCATGAAGAATGTATGAACATATATATGGAACCTCAAAGTGTATGCACACAATTCACATTCAAACCTAATTTTTAATTATAACTAAGTCAAATGAAAACACAAAAACATCAAACTAAGTTAAAAAATCAAAAATAAAATGAAAAATGAAAGAAAATAAATGAAAAAGAAATAAAAGAAATAAAGACAACGAAAGAGATACGATACCGAATGGGTGCCTCCCATTAAGGGCTTAGTTTAACGTCTTAGCAAGACGTGACTGATCTCGTGTCAAGGGGGGTTAAATATGTAATTGTACTGTTTATCTCCTCCCTTATCTTTCTTGAAATGAGCTTTCGTCCTCCAAGTCGAGTTTTTGTAATTAGAATGCTTAATGCGTTCTTTGTAGGCATCATCCCGACTTAAATTTATCAGTTTGTCCTTCCCTCTCCATTCAACGTTTCGAACCTCAATTTTGTTGCATATGCTATTCTGCAATTCAGTGTTAGAAGAAATAGGGGAGGGTTGAAAAATTCCAAACTGTACAGTCTCTCCACAAACCGTCATTGATAACTTCCTATTATGGACCTCAATAGTTGTCTTGGTAGTGGCCATGAATGGTCTACCAAGAATAATTGTATGTTCCTTGTCCTTAAGAAAATTTTTGTCCATTTCAAGCACCACAAAATCCACTGGTACAATAAACTTGTCCACCTGTACCAACAAATTTTCCACTATTCCTTTTGGGTATTGAATAGACCCGTTTGCAAGTTGAAGGGTCATCCTTGTTTCTTTTAACTTTCCTAATCCTAGTTGCAAGTACACTGAATATGGCATTAGGTTTATACCTGCTCCTAAGTCTAGCATAGCCTCGAATACCCTTTTGTCTCCCATAGTGATGTTAATGTTGAAACTACCTGGATCTTTCATTTTGAGAGGCAAGTGCGGTTGAATTATTTGACTACCAATTTCTAACATTTCATTCTCTTTGCTTCTATTCTTTTTGATGATAAAGTTCCTACAAATTGGATCATAAGTCGAACTGTTCTTTATAATATCCAAAAGAGGTAAATTACAATTAATCCCAGAAAATAAAGCAAGAGTGTCAGAGTATTGCTCATCCTGATTTTTCTCCTCAAACTGGTTTATAGGTGGTATTGGTGGTCTATATGGATCCGCTGACTTGTGTAGTTGATAAATGGTGGATGTTTCTTTCTTGGGAAGTTCATTTGGATTGGTATTAAGCTCATCATCTTCTTTGAGAGTTGAATCCTCACCTTCAAAGTTACCTGTACTAGACAACAAAACATTAGAATTCTCAGGTAAATTATTAAGTACCTCCTCATCATTTTGAAAGACTGTGATCGCCTTTGCTTGTTCAGGTTGACTAGGCAGCTTTCCCGTCTCTTGTTTGTACATTTGTTCCGCTAGCTGCCCCACTTGCATTTCCACTCTTTTGATTGATGCTTCCATAGAGTCCATCCTACCACTACAAGATTGTATAAAATTGTTTAGGGTTTCCTCTACGGTTGGTTTATTTGGTGGAAATTGTCGGTTTACGTTTTGGCCTTGTGTTTGATTTTGGACAAATGGTTGGCTATTGTTTTGTTTCCATCCAAAATTAGGGTGATTCCTCCATCCAGGGTTGTAGGTATTTGAATAAGGGTCGTTCCTAGGTCTAGGTTGGTACCCTTGCATTAAATTCGCCTCTTCAGTAGTACCTGTGTAAGGATCACCTGCAAAAGAACAAACATTAGCACCATGTCCATATGAACCACAAACTCCACATACCTCGTGTTTTGGCATTTGATTAATATTGGAGGTTGTGAGAAGTTGCACTTGTTTCGTCAATTCAGCAAGTTGCATGGCCATTTCATTGTTAGAGCTTAACTCGTGGACTCCAGCTCTTCTTCCTCTAGCGCTCTTTTGTTGGGAATTGGCTCCCAACATCTCGAATAGTTCGTATGTTTCATCTGCTGTTTTCTCACCCATAGCTCCTCCTGCAGCGTTGTCAACTGTGAATTGACATTGAAGTGTCAATCCGTCGTAGAAAAATTGATTCTGTAGCTGCAACGGGAAGTGGTGATGTGGACATTGTATCAACAGCAATTTGAATCTGTCCCAAGCCTCGTGGAAGGGTTCTCCGTCCATCTGCGAAAAAGTAGCAATTTTTGTTCTTAGATCAGATGTCTTTTGATGGGAATAGAACTTACCCATGAATTTATTGTAAACATCGTCCCATGTGACCAAAGAGCCGGGTGCCAACGTCATTAGCCAAGACTTAGCTCTATCCTTGAGAGTGTATGGAAAACACCTCATGCGTAGTTGATCTTCACTAAGTCCCTGCAATGGAAAAGTTTGCACAGTAGCATATAGTTCACGCATAAAATTTAAAGGATCTTCATTAGGGATACCGTAAAAGGAGGGAAGCATGGAATAATGAATATTTTTCAATTCATAATTCCTAGCCGCCTCTGTAAGTCGAATGCACGATGTAGCGGTCCCAATGATCGGTCTTGCAAACTCTTTGTTCATCATTTGCCTAGCTACGTTTTCACCCATTGCTGCTTGTAACTGTTGTTGGACTTCTTCCTCTTGAAATTGATTGTCCAGTTTCTTTGATCGGTGTTTGACTCTATGAATGTTGTCAATGTAAGGAGAGAGTTCCTTGTTAAGTGATCTCCTACCCTGCATGCACAAATAAAAAGCAAACAAAGATCAAGGTAGTAGTGAAATTGGAAATTAAGCACTATTTTTTTGATTTTTTGATTTTTTGATTTTTTTTTGGATTTTTCGAATAAAAATAAATAAATAAAATAAATAAATAAATAAAAATAAATCAGAAACTCTAAAAAGTTAAAAAGAAAATTATTTAAAACGCCAATTCCCCGGCAACGGCGCCAAAAACTTGATGTGTTAAAATGTGTACTCGCAAGTGTACGAATCACTCGTAGTAAAGTGACAAGCAACTTCCAAGGTCGGTCTCTCAAGGAATTGCAGTGGTCTTAAATAACTAACTTTTTAATCTAAATAGAGTTCTAATGAAAATAAAACACTAATTAAATAGAGTTCTAGTGAAACTAAAACTCTAAGTAACTAGAATCCTAATGCTAATAAAACTGTAAAAAGGTTGTTTGTTTTTGGTAACTAGAACAATCATACGACAATCAAACGAAAACAGAATCGCAAGCAAACAATCAATTCAATTAAATCAAATATCAATGGAGGATGTATGGACGTTTAGCTTGGTTAACCATGTTTGCATCGAAAAGGTATGGTGATATGCATGAACGTCCTATATGAATTAAAACTACCGGCTTTCCTTTTAATTACGAAACTCCTTTTGGCGGGGGTAGGTCTCTTTGTTGATTAACTAATTAACTGCCTTTGGCGGGGGTAAATTAAATAGCAATCAAATTATGCGCAAGGAAAACATGCCAATCAAATTAATGCTATGACTAAGTCACTAACTTGAAGCTTTGATTAAGTGTTTCGGAAAAGAGTTAAGGTGACGTTCCTCTAACTAAAATCTCAGATTTTTCAGTCTAACTACGAACACCAAATTGGCCCATGATTATTCATAATCAAACATTTAAACATGCTCTTAATCAAAAAGTAATTCATTCATAAATCAATTAAATACACCATACACAATCCTAGCAAACATGGCAACACAAACTAAACATCCATAATGAAACTAGCCGCTCATGTTCATATTGTTATTCATAGACAAATAAAATATGATCATACACTTTAATAAATGGAGAAGATAAATTAATTCTATAACAACAAGGAAAACCTAAATCTAAATACCGCTTATGGATCGGTTGACGTACTCCTCCGTAAGCTTTATCTTCGATCGTCGTTGGCTTCCTTGAATCCTTAGAATGGTATCTCTCGCTTCGTTATAGTGTGGCAACGCTCTCAAGGCTGATTGAATGTCGTGTTTGGGTCGCAAAATTGAGAAAAGGAAGAGTTGTGTATGAATTGGTCAAGTGAGTTCGAGTTGTATGTAAGGGGGACTCTAAGGGGGTTTTTATAGATGTAAGGGTTTACACGAATCCTATGTGCCATAGGAATAGGCGCGCCGCGGCATGCATTTTCCCCGCCGCGGCGCAACACAATTTCTGAAAAATATGCAAAAACCCGAGAGCTCCCCGCCGCGGCATGCAATTCTCCCGCCGCGGCGCGCGATGCTTCATTGTTTTCCAGAATTCAACCCGAGAGCCTCACGCCGCGGCATGCAATTCTTCCGCCGCGGCGCGCGATGATTTCCTTCTTTTCACGTCCCCCCTTACATATGTGATGGCACTATATGTAAGGCTTACATATTTTGTCTTGATTAGCCCGTAACTTGTGATCCGAGCGCCGTAGGTGTCCCGTCTTTGCGTGATTTCATCATTTGACTCATTTGACGCTAAAAACACCTGAAATGCACTAAAATATACCCGTGACTCCGAATGGATAGATTTATGAAAATAATCGAAATAATAATCATAATAAATCTATATATCAATCAATTACGCACAATTAATCACGAAATATTAGTGCTTTTCGAGCACTCATCAGACACCCTAGACACATTGGTTTTTAGCTTTAACTAGAACTCTACACTCTGTACCATCGGCTACCTACACTGCCTAACAACAGCATACATACTGCATATTGGCTTAACATTGTGCTTACAATAAGTTACTACTACTCAACTCTATCTTAGACACACTTATAATTAATATATAGATCTGTTAGGATAATAATGTCTAGTTGAGGTTGTTAACTATGGTCATTTTTAAAAAAAAAAGTTGTTAGCTATAGTTAGAGTTGTAACTATAGAGAGTTAGAGTATGGTTGAGTTTGTTAGTAGATATTTTGTGTGTACTCAGTAAAGCTGTTTTACTTCACGTGATGTACCTGCTATATATAGCAGAACCTATATTCTGATACAACAACTCTAGCATTTCTATATTCTTCTTTCCTTTCTTCTCTCTCTTCATCTTGTTCTTACGCTCACATGATCCTTCTAAGAAGTTTACAAGATCACATCTTTCAATTTTTTTTTTTAGATCTCAAATAGGATATATTTTGAAAAATTGAGGAAGACACATTAAAGGTTAGAAAACATTTAGAGAAAATAAAAATATTATATCCTATAAATATTTTATGTAAAAAGTTTAGATGGTTCATGTGCCTCCAAAGCCCCCTCTAGGTTTGCTTTCCTTGTATCATGGCAAAAAAAAAAATTAAGTTCTGGAATTTTTTTTTTTTCCTTAACTCCTGAGATTTGAGTTTGTATTAGTCTTACCTCTATGAATGAAATTAGCACCTTGAATTTGTCTGATAGTTTCCGCTTAGTTATTAGGGAATCGTACCACTAATTAAGACTGTTGTCAAGAAGAATAGTAATATGATAGGATTTCTATTAAATGGGAACTGTTTTTACAGAATTTGTTTGAAATACTCAAGGAAAAATTGCTTTGATAGAATTATATGGATCACCGCCAAGCTTTCAAGAGGCTTGGAATCTCTCCTAGGAGCTAATGCTCTTACAATTTTCCCGATACTAGTATTTGCGCCACCCAGCCTTACATATACCCTTCCCTTGCCCATGTGCAGTTTGTTACAAATTGGTGTGGTCCCCCAAATGATAACAAACTAACCAAGCACGGCAGCACAATAACAGACTCAAAACAAGACAGAAATTAAACATAACAAAATAGGAATTAAACATAAGAAATAATAATGAGGGTGTAACCATAATCAACCAACACTTCCTACGGTGCCCTTCCTACGAGAGTACGTGAAACGTACTGGGGGTCTAACACTACCCCCCTCCCAAACTTTCACCTTGTCCTCAAGGTGGAAATTAGGAAATTGTTGTTGAATGGTGTAATAGTCTTCCCATGTAGCCTCGAATGCCGGCAGTTGCTTCCATTTGAGTAGAACTTCCAGGTTGGTAGTTTGCCCTGTTACTTTGTGGCGTACTCCCTGCAAGGCTTCAGGTTCAACTACCAGCTCTAAATCAGGAGAGAGTTGGTCTGGTATATCAGAGGAAGAATGCGCCATACCCCTTGCGGCTCTCAGTTGTGAAACATGGAAAACAGGATGGACTGAGGAAGAACTAGGCAGGTCCAATTTGTAGGCTGCTTGTCCAACCTTCATGAGCACCTTATATGGTCCATAATAACGAGCTGAAAGCTTTTCATATTTTCTTTTGGCCAAGGACTGTTGACGATAAGGTCTCAATTTTAGAAAAACCAAATCACCCACTTCAAAAGTACTGTGATGTCTTCGAGTATCAGCATACTTCTTCATTTGTTGCTGAGCACGCAGGAGATGCATCTTCAAATCTTCAAGATTGGCATCTCTATCCTCCAATAGCTGATCTACTGCTGAGACAGCGGCTGTAGCTTGCTTATACCTAATTAGTGTAGGAGGATCACGGCCATAAACTGCTTTGAAAGGGGTTGTGCCGGTGGAATTGTGGTAGGATGTATTGAACCAATATTCAGCCCAATGTAACCACCTATACCATGTACGAGGTTTCTCAGAAGCAAAGCACCTCAGATATGTCTCTAGGCTGCGATTTACCACCTCAGTTTGTCCATCGGTCTGAGGGTGGTAGGCCGTGCTCCTCTTGAGGTTAGTTCCTTGTAATTTGAACAATTCCATCCAAAAATTGCTAAGAAAAATCTTATCGCGATCTGAGACGATGGAGTGTGGGATGCCATGTAATTTTACTACTTCCTTAGTGAAGACAGCAGCTACTGTGGGGGCTGTAAAAGGGTGTTTAAGCCCTATGAAATGGGAATACTTACTCAAACGGTCCACCACCACTAATATGGTGTCAATCCCTTCTGACCTGGGGAGCCCCTCGACAAAATCCATGGAGATTTCTTCCCAAATCTGATTAGGAATGGGCAGGGGTTGGAGCAGCCCAGCTGGGGTTGTAGCTAAATATTTATTTTGTTGACAGATTGCGCACTTCTGAACATAGGCTATAATATCCTTGCGCATCCCTACCCAAAACAATTCAGAGGCAGCTCTCAAATAAGTTTTAAGTTCACCCGAATGCCCTCCCACAAGTGTATCATGAAATTCATGAAGAATTTGGTTGAGGTATTTAGATTTTCTTGGTATAACCAGCCTTCCTTTAAAAAACAGCATGCCTTGATTCACAATAAACCCTGGGGTAGGAGTTTCACCTGTTGAGATTGAAGTGAGTACCTTCTGAATAAATTCATCTTGTTTAATCTCCTCTAACAGGGCTGCCCAGTGCTTCCATTGTGGCAAAACCAACGCAGCGCACTCCACTTGTTCTGGTTGGTGTGTCACTCGAGACAATGCATCTGCTACTCTGTTTCTGGCCCCTGGTTTATATTGAATTTCAAAGCTATACCCCATTAATTTGGTGACCCATTTCTGGTATTCATTTCCCACAATTCTTTGCTCCAGTAGGAATTTTAAACTTTGTTGATCTGTGCGGACTAAGAACTGTCTTCCCAGCAGATAAGGACGCCATTTGTTCACGGCAAACACTATTGCCATGAGTTCCTTCTCATAAATAGATTTAAGGCGTGCTTTTTGGCCCAAAGTTTGGCTGTAATAGGCGACTGGTTTCTGATCTTGCATGAGTACAGCCCCTAACCCATAACTAAAGGCATCTGTCTCGACACAAAATGTTTTGGTGAAATCAGGCATTGCTAAAACTGGCACTTGAGTCATTACCTGCTTGAGCTGAGTGAATGCATTTGTTGCTGCCTCATTCCATTGAAACCGGTCTTTTTTTAACTGCTCGGTCAAAGGGAGTGCCTTCTGTGCATAGTTGGCTACAAACTTTCTATAGTAACCAGTGAGACCCAGGAATCCCCTTAATTCCTTCAAGTTTTTTGGTAGAGGCCAATCAAGCATAGCTTGAATCTTCTGTGGGTCAGCAGCCACCCCAGAACCTGAAACAATATGGCCCAGATAAGCCACCTGCTGCTTTCCAAACTCACACTTTTTAAAGTTGGCAAACAAGTGGTGCTGCTGCAACAACTCAAACACTTGTGCGACATGCTTGTGGTGACTGGTTTCATCACTGCTATACACCAGAATATCATCAAAAAAAACCAGCACAAATTTCCTCAGAAATGGCCTAAAGATTTCATTCATCAGAGATTGAAATGTGGCAGGTGCGTTGGTGAGACCAAAGGGCATTACCATAAACTCATAGTGCCCATCGTGCGTGCGGAAGGCTGTTTTGTGGATGTCCTCGTCTCTGACTCGTATCTGATGGTACCCTGACTTGAGATCGAGTTTGGTAAACACCTTCGCATTGTGTAATTCATCTAATAATTCGTCAATGACTGGGATTGGGTATTTGTCGAGGACTGTCACCTTGTTAAGTGCTCTATAATCAATGCAAAATCGCCAGGATCCGTCCTTCTTCTTAACAAGTAGCACTGGACTAGAAAATGGGCTCATGCTAGCTCGTATGATACCTGCCTGTAGCATTTCTTGTATAATGTTTTCAATCTCATCTTTTTGTATATGGGGGTATCGGTAAGGCCTCACACTGATAGGTCCAGTACCTTCTTTGAGAGTAATCTGATGTTCTTTTCCTCTTGATGGTGGTAAACCATTTGGAAGTTCAAATATTGTTTGGTATTTCTGCAGCAACGACTTCATAAATTCAGGGATCTCAATCTTTTCTTCCCAGTCACTTCCCATATGATTCAATTCCACCAACACTCCAACACCTTCTTGTCGAATGGTCTTCATCATTGATTTAAGGGAAACTAAGGATTTTCCCAAAGAGACATCCCCCCTCAAGGTAACATTCTGATCTCCTAACGTGAATTTCATGATCTGCAACTTCCAGTTTGTATGGGTCATTCCCAGTGTCTCGAGCCACTGTATTCCTAATATAACATCAGCACTTCCCAAATTGAGAGGCAAGAAATCTTCCTTGATGGTAATTCCCTGCAAATGCATTGTCACTCCCCGACAGATTCCTTCCCCTTTGATGATTGCTCCAGAACCCATGGTCACACCATACCTCTTTGTTTCACTAACAGGCAAGTGGATCTTGTTGACTAGAGCCATTGAGATGAAGTTATGAGTAGCTCCAGGGTCGATAAGTGTCACTAGCTACTTCTTGTCCCTCAATTTGCCCACGCAACTTCATAGTTCTCGGTGTCGTGAAACCCACCACTGAATTGAGGGATACCTCCACCCCCGAATCGACTTCAGCACCATCTAATTCCTTATTCTCCTCATCTTTCATCTCTACCTCTGTATATTCATCGTCTTCATCAGTCGTGAGAAGCACACTTAATTCTTTTTTCTTGCAAAGATGTCCCGGTGACCACTTTTCGTCACACCGGTAGCAGAGGCCCCTCTCTCTCTTCTTTTGTAGCTCAGAGTCGGTCAGTCGCCTTACTTCTCCGATGGATTTCATGACCGTTGAAGGCTGCTCGTAACTGACGCGAGGAGTTGCCCCGTGTGAGGCTTTGTTATGATAACCCATATTTGGTTTCAACCCATGGGCTCGATTGTTCACCCGGTTCGTTAATGCTATTTTTTCCTCGATCATTTGGGCCAAGTCCATTGTACGGCCCAAGTTGTTAGGCCCTAATATCCGGAGCTCCGCTTTGATCTCGGGTCGGAGTCCATTTAGGAAATTACCCATGGCCACCTCTTCTGTAATATTCTCTAATGGAGCCGAGAATTCAATAAATCTTCGTCTATACTCCTTCACCGTCCCTACCTGTTCCAGAGATAACCACTGCTCATATAAAGAGCCATGGTGAGTTGGTCGGAACTGCCTTAGAATCATCCTCTTCATCTCCTCCCATGAGGCGAACTCTCTCTTCTTGTGTTCCCATTGATACCATAGCAACACGTCTCCTTCAAAACTTACTATCGCCGCTTCAAGCTTCTCTTCGTTGGTCATTCGATGGTGGCCGAAGTACCTCTCTGCCCTTAGGATCCATCCATCAGGGTTATTCCCATCAAACAGGGGCATATCCAACTTTCGGAAACGAAAATCATGTCTAGGGTTCATCGTCCCACTCGAATTTCCAGTATTCTGTGAGTCTCCCTGTAAGTTTTCCACCATTGGACTAGTAATCGCTGCTTCTTTAGCCTGGTTGGAAGAAGACGCCGCTTGTTTCCGAGCTTCCTCATGCAATTTGAACATTTGTTCGAATTGTTGGTTCAGATGCTGAGCCAAGGTATGTATTTCATTCCTTAGTCCTCCAACTTCTCTTGTTATTTTCTCCTGCTCTCCTTGTAGAACACCTATCACGTCTTCCATGGCTTCCATTCTTTGATTGTTTGTTTTTGCCATTTCACCAGAATCGGACCGCTCTGATACCAATTTGATAGGATTTCTATTAAATGGGAACTGTTTTTATAGAATTTGTTTGAAATACTCAAGGAAAAATTGCTTTGATAGAATTATATGGATCACCGCCAAGCTTTCGAGAGGCTTGGAATCTCTCCTAGGAGCTAATGCTCTTACAATTTTCCCGATACCAGTATTTGCGCCACCCAGCCTTACATATACCCTTCCCTTGCCCATGTGCAGTTTGTTACAAATTGGTGTGGTCCCCCAAATGATAACAAACTAACCAAGCACGGCAGCACAATAACAGACTCAAAACAAGACAGAAATTAAACATAACAAAATAGGAATTAAACATAAAAAATAATAATGAGGGTGTAACCATAATCAACCAACACTTCCTACGGTGCCCTTCCTACGAGAGTACGTGAAACGTACTGGGGGTCTAACATAATATTGAAATTGTGTCAACTGGGACATCTCCAAAGTTATTTTTCCATCCAAGTTGTTATGTGCCTTTTTTTATTTTTTTTGAGCTTTTGATAGATTACTAATGCTTGATGATATAGTCCCAATTACGTTGAACGCGTAGAGATCTCTAAATATAGTGAAGTTGAACTCGCACAGAATTCCAGTGAGATCCAAATTTGTCATTGTTCTCTTTATGATTATTTTTGAAGTACTTAATGTATTGTCAAAAACAATATCAAACCAGTAGCAAAGATCATTATTGGTATAAAACCATGATTTCATAGAAGACACCAAAATTTATTATATGAATTATTATTGATTGGGTTTTTATTGGTTCTCATTTATTTCATATGTGCTTCATATACCTCCTGGTGCCCGTGGCTAATTAGTGATGTAATGAATTTGTGTAGTACATAGGCTTAGATTTGTGATAGGTCCCTTGACTCTAATATATGGGGAAGACCGGACACTGTTCATTAGTTTCTGGCCGAAGATTTGTAATAAGAATTGAGTAGATATGAATAAAACAACTGATCTAAAATAAAATAAGAATTTTGTAGTACAAAAGACCCAGAAAAATACAAACGAGATAATTGTAAGGTAAATTGGGAGACGCAATAATGGGACTACCTATTTACTACACTCACGTTTCTTTATATATTTTTTATTTGCATTTTTTTCTGTTGCATATCGTTATCTTATATATATATATATATATTACTATATAAAAAGCCAACGTTTGGCTTTCGTTTCGTCGTCGTCGTGCTTTTTTTGTTTTGTTTTTGTTATATTCTTGTTTTAATTAGATATAAAAAGCTACGAATGCTTTGTCTTTTAACCCAACTTTCGATCATAATGGTTCGTCCAATATTGGTTATTTCTTTCTCTTCTTTGAAAAAAGATTCAAGCTTTGAACTATAGTTGTTGCTCTGTTTCTTCTTGGGCTTATTTGTTTCTCTGAAGTAAGCCAGATCTTCTTCATTGACCTTTGATCCATCGATCGAACGGTAAATAGTGTCGAGTAAGGACAAAGAACAAATGGGGTTCTTCTTCTTCGAATAAATTTTGTGTCTTTTAATTCGGATCTCTCTCTCCTATTCATGGTTGGTTGATTCTGTTTTACCCTGTTTTACAGAGCACGCACCACGCAATGATTTTATAGGGACAGAGTAAGGGAGAGACAAGGAAAGAACAGGGAATGTGAAAGGGAGAACATAGTGGCATACCTAACTGCTCTGGTATCGTCAAAAGCTGCAAAAGAAATTAATTGGAAATAAATATTAGGATCAAACAAATAATTATTTTTATCGTAATATATTTTATAATTATTTTAAAATAAAAAATTATATATATATATTTTTTAAAATTAATACATATAATATAATTAATTTAAGTATAAAAATAAGTAAATTTTTTAATCATGATTTTGCGATAAAAATTTTTGACGGCATTAATTTTAAGATCAAATTTAAATATTAAATATCATATATAAATATATCATTTTGTAAAAAAAAAAATATATATATATATATATATATATATAATGATAATATTAATATTTAAATTTATTGATAAATAATAAAATTGTAACCATTTTATTTATATTTTAAAATATATTGACTCATTTATAAATTAATTTTTTTCTGATAAAAGTGAAATTATTTTATAAATTTGGGAAAGTGATTTTTAAATCATCATTTTTTTAATTAAAAAATGTACACAATAATAATATTAAGACCAAATTCATATATTTAAATATTAGGTATTATACAACTTATATAAATATGAATATTCGGTATCATGTAACTTATATAAATATACCGCTTTATAAAAAATGTGTATAATAACTGCAGCAATACTTAAATTTATCATTAACTATATAAAAAGCCAAAGTTTTGGCTTTGGTTGTCCACTACTTTTTTTTAAAGTAGTGAATTTTTGAATCATGTTTTTGCAATGAAAATTTTGATAGCATTGATTTCAATATCAAACTTAAACATTTAAATATTAGATATCGTACATTTTATAATATAACTTATATAAATATATCATTTTGTAAAAGAAAAATATGTATAATGATAATATTAATACTTAAATTTATGAGTAAATTATAAAATTGTAACTACTTTATTTATTTTCTAAAATATATTGACTCATTTATGAATTAATATTTTTTTCAAGTAAAAGTGAAATTATTCTAGAAATTTAGGAAAAGGATTTTTAAATCATCATTTTTTACTTAAAAAATATACATAATGATAATATTAAGATCAAATTCATATATTTAAATATTAAGTATTATACAACTTATATAAATGTGAATATTCAGTATTATGTAACTTATATAAATATACCGCTTTATAAAAAATGTATATAATAACAGCAATAATACTTAAACTAATGGCTAGATTATATAGTCATAACTATATAATTTTTTATATTTTAAAAAATATTATCTCATTTATATTCCAACTACATATAAATTAATTAATTACTTAAATAAAATTTATTACCATAATTTATTTTTACTTTTTGACGTTGTCTACGGTTTTGTTCCCTCCATAAGAGTTAAATTATACAAAAAATTTAAAAAAATAATTTTTAAAGCATTATTTTATAATGAAAAAAATTGTAGAATATTAATACCAAAACTAAACTCACATATTTGAATATTGGATATCATATATCTTCTATAAATATGAATATTTTGTAT
The DNA here is from genome assembly GCA_029378325.1 of Elaeagnus macrophylla. NCBI lineage: Eukaryota > Viridiplantae > Streptophyta > Magnoliopsida > Rosales > Elaeagnaceae > Elaeagnus > Elaeagnus macrophylla. The sequence continues at coordinate 67,746 of JARDWI010000224.1, forward strand.
TATATAACTTATATAAGTATACCACTTTATAAAATAAATGTGTATAATTACAATACCAATATTTAAACTTACGGTTAAATTATAAAATCGTAATTATTTTTCATCTATTTTAAGATATATTTACTAATTTACAAACTATTTTTTTCCCCATAAAAGCTAAATTATAATTGAAAAAGTGAATTTTAAAACATTATTTTATAATTAAAAATGTGTACAATGAAAATATCAAGACCAAACTCACACATTAAGATATTGAATATCATATGACTTATATAAATATCATATAACATATATAAATATATCACATTGTAAAATTGTATATAATGACAACACCAATACTTAAACTTAAAGATACTCTATTGAATTATAACTTCTTCTTTTTTAATACTTTAAGATATATAATTTATTTACAAATCCAACCACACATAAATTATTGACTATCTAAATAAAATTTTATTGCCACAACCATAAAGTAATTTTTCATTAATGATAATAAAATGTAATTAAATATAAAGTTATATAAATAATTCATACATTTTTGTAGTGACATTGACAAAAATTGTATGAATATTGTTACTATATTTTTTTGTAATATTGTTACATATGTAAGAATAAAGTATACACAAATAATAATATATTTATATAAGATAGAGCTTGAATCTTATGATAAATTGTGTTTTTTAAATTTATATTTATTTTCAAATTCTATTTTCACCATGTCTGTATTGTAAATATGCAGTTAACAAAATAAAAATGAATTAAATAATTAGATAAAATATTATATATTTATAAATAATTAAATACATAACAATATATTTATTAAATAATTAAACATAATTTATATAAACTATCATTCAAATATTTTATATTAATTATCATGTTAATAAATTAATTAAAATAGTACACCTGCATTGCAGGTGCCACCAGTCCTAGTCATTATATATAAAAGCTGTAGTTTGGCTTTGGTGTGCTGTCTTCGTCGTGCTGTTTTTTTTTTTTTTTTATATACTTTTTTGAATTAGATATATACAATTGAATGATGTTGTATAATGTTAACTACTACAAATTTATTTTTATAGGACGATCACTGACCGTTCTATAAAGTTTCGTCATAAAAGAATCGAAAAAATAAGACGTTTACAGAGCGTTTTATAAAAAAATTTTATAGGCCGTATAAAATTCTTTTAAGACGGCCAATAACCATCTCATAAAATTCTTTTAGGACGGTTATAAAATAAAAATAAAAAAAATTCTTTTTTTTTTGTGTTCGTTCAGTACTGAAATCTATATATAACATGTGCAAATTAATTTTATTCTAGAAACACGATTCCATAATAAATTTCATTCCAAAAATATTCATAATTTACATCACATATACATATATATGGTTTAAAAAAAAATTGGCACGGCTTTCAATTTTTCTTTTCCCGCTTTAGTTTTTCAATTCCCTCTTTCTTTTTAGGACTTAACTTGACAATCAAAATTCAACCCATAGATTCACAATAAGAAACTAACAAGCCAAATATCATTAATACTCAACATTAAGATTGATACTCATAATAGAAACGCAAAGAAAATGGCCAAAGATGAGCGAAAAAATGGCAAACGAAAATCAAGAAAGGAGAATGATCAGAGTGAGCAAAAGGAAACAAAGAAATCAAATGTCCAACTATTTAAAGAAAAAATAATTATTAAAGTCGAGCAAAATACAAATATCAACCCAAAGTGGAGAATATATATATATTTAAAAAAATTACCAAAGATTAGCGTAAGAATAAAATAAATAATAAGTGCAGAATAAATAATCAAAGCCTTCACATGCTACCAGCTCTGCTAGCAAAAATTAATTATTGTTAGTGGTGATATTGAAGGGGATGGGGATAAGGATGAGTATCCTGGTGAGAAAGAGGAGGAGAGGAAGGAGGACGAGGGATTGAATTTTTTTAACTTAAAATGAGTTAGGTTCACTTGCGAGGAGAAAGATATATAAGTAAAAAAAATTACACTCGTTCTTATAAATTCGTTTAGGACGAACGCAGAAAAAAAAAATTCTTTTAGGATGTCCAGTAGCCGTCCTATAAAATTCTTATAGGACGGCCACTGACCGTCCTAAAAAAATTTTATAGTGGCCGTCCTAAAAGAATTTTTTTTTTCTATGTTTGTCTAGTACTGAAACTATTAGCCGTCCTAAAAGAATTTTTTTTAAGACGGCTATTAAAGTTCCGCCTAATTTTTTCCGTAATAGCCGTCCTATAATTCTTATAGGACGGTCATATACTTGAGACCGTCCTATTTGTTTCTCACTCTAAATTATAAGCCGTCCTATATTGCCCAAATTGTAGTAGTGGTTGTATTTATAGGAAGAGTGAAGAGACACACGCATGTTAAGATTTCTGGGCATTTTTGGTACGCGGGCTGCGGTACACAAAATTACCTGCCTCGGCACAAGGCTGAAAATGGGAGGTGGGCTGCGGCACACGTTTTCTTCTGCTGTGGTGCGTGTTGAATTTGGTTTCCCAGAATTAAATTAGATAGGTTGTTGCTGCGACACATTTTTCTTCGCCGCAACGCCTTGTTGTGCTTGCCTTGTAACCCTTACATAATTATTGACTCCCAATGTAAGGCTTACATTCTTTGGTTCTTGTTGCTCCATTTTCACTCCTTTTGAATCATTTTAATCCAATATTCTTCTAAGAGCCCAACAACCTACAAAACACGTAAATACCTTCCAAAATACGAAAATAATAAAATAAAATATAAAAAGAATGCTTAAAAATATAACAAATTTTAAGTCAAAATAATGTTCATCATTGAGTCTGTTTCCCAACAACGTATAACATTAAATTAGCATATTATTTTTTTAAAGAAAATCTCAACATACTTGTGATATTTTGCTCTTTAAAATCTAAATGCACCTATAAAAATCTGCAAAGCTATGAAAAAGTAAACTTTAATTACCTTCGAAACTTTGGAAAGGAATCCAACACAGACTTATAAGGCTGTAAATATAATTTGATAATTTTCAAACATGGTTAATTAGAAAATTTTCTAAAAACGGTTAATTTTGCAGAGACTAGCTCAATGTTTAAAATTTTTTACCCGAACTGCAATTCTAAAAAGACATAATTGAAAGTATTCATTTGAACCTTTTGGTTGAAAATGGTTCTTAATGACCCAAAATACAAGTGTGATAATTTTTAAGATAAGTGCTTCTAAAATTTTGAGAAGCAATTAGTAATACTTTCAAGTTCCGTTTTTAAAATAATTGTTAAAGTGACACCTAAAATTACTTTTAACATTTTTATCCAAAATATCTAACTACTTATCTTAAAATCATTCTTAAACCAAATCAATTTTAACCAAATTACTCAATATTCTTCCGACCCTTATTTTGTGCCTATAAAAAGCACGTGGCCAGAGGAAGAGGAAGAGCAAGCCAGCCACAATATTACACTAAGCTGTTTCCAAACCAAATCCTTGTTTTTTTTCCTTTCTTCTTCCGCATTTTCTTTCTTTCTTTCTTTCTAGTTCCAAAAGTAATACACAAGCAGAGACTATAAACAATAATTTATTTGGACCTATACATCAAGTATTGGTAATCTCTCAAACCTCAATTTTTTTTTTAAATAATATTTGAAAATCTCAGCAAATGTGAGTACGTTATCTCACAAACAAGGACTGACTGTTACCTAGAATTTCAAAACTTTCAAAAGTGGTTCCTTTCCTGTAAAAAGGTTAATTATATCATTAGCTGAATTTCAAATTCTTGAATTGAGTAACAATTACTTTAAAGGGGAAATTCCTTCATCTATTGAAAGACTCAAAAGACTCTCAGTTCTTGATCTTCAAAATAGTTTCTTTAACTCTCAAGTCTTTGTACTAATCTAACCTTTTTTGGCCTTGTCTGTCAATCATCTCAGAGGGGAGTAACCCAAGACTTTGTTCAATTTGAATAAATTATCACCTTGCATTTGTCTTATAATGTCGTATAAAGTTCTTTTTCTCCTATGGTTATCTCTATTGGACTCAATTGACCTCATTGCATATTCATTCTAATAGGTTCAATGGAATGCTTCCCAGTTAAACTGGATTTCCTTTTGAATTACTTTGACCTTTGAAAGCTTAGAAATTCTTGGAGATAGTGGTCCCCTAAGTTGGTTTTTTGTGAGATTAAGGTATTCAAGTTTTCTGAGATGTACAAATACTGCTTTTAAAAAAAAAGAGTTTTTAGAGATTACTAATACTTGATGGTATTGGCCCAAATAAGTTGTTCTTTATAAGGTTGAAGATATATAGGAGCTCTTGGCCTAAATAGTATACATTTGGTTAAAAAGTTAAATTTTTCAAAACTATCAATAATATGATCAAAACTGTGAGTTTTGATTACATTAAAATTAGATAAATTACAAAGATATCCTTAGCCATGTGATATGTGATATCAGTATGTAAATTATTTACATACTCTGTAAACTGTGTTACATACTAATATGACAGTATGTAAATGAGTTTACATATTAATATCACAAGATGTAAATGAGTTTACATATTAATATGACAGTATGTAAATGAGTTTACATACCAATGTGACAGTATGTAAATGAGTTTACATACCTATTTACATATATGTAAATAATTTACATACTAATATGACAGTATGTAAATAGATTTACATACCATTGTTCAGGTGATACAAAAATTATTTCTACAAAAATCAATCAGTTTTCTGATGAATTCAAGTACACTTTGGAACAATTTCGAACACCCAATCTTACTACCTAGCTTGAAAGGGAATAACATCCATTACACCCTCCACCTATTTCTCACTTCCTCCTTTAATTTCTCTCCTTCAGTTTTCACTGATCCGTTAACTTAGAGTCATAAACTAAAATCGATCTATATGAAGCAACTAATTCGCAGGCTTTTTCGAGTCCCAAACTCATCTCAGTATTGTCTTCTTCGCTTCGACACTAGTCGCCGGCCTTGTAGAGTCGAGTCTTTCAGGCTCAAAGTTAAGCTCCGGCGAAGTAACACTGGTGGTGACTCCAACACGGCGTCGTATCGATAGCGTTCTTCTCAGTCTTTTTGACGGCAATGCTCGCGCTCTTTCTTGTAGAGCTTGAGTGACCCATGGTTGTGCTTCATAAGAGAGATGATTTGAAAAGTTGCAATGAACTATGGGGATAAGGGTTTTCTAAAACCGTTTGGATTAATGAATACAAAATCTAAATAAATAAAATAAAGGTTAGAAAGGTAAATTTATTTGTGTAAAACGTTGTCGTCTAGCGACTTTAGTGAAAATGAACTTTTGCTTTAAATCAGTTCTATTTTATGTCACTAATTCGATATATAGAGTTTGGAAATTGAGAGAAGTTGCACTTAGACAGAGTTCCAATTAGGTCCAGGTTGTTCAATGTTATTTTTGTGATTGTTTTTGTAGTACTTGGGGTAAACAATACCAAACTAGTTGCAAAGATTTTTATTGGTATAAGACATTTCATAATCTTCATATAGCTTTGATTTTGCAGGAAAACGGAATTTGGGCTTCTGTATCTGGCCTTGGGTGCTTATATAGGATCAAACTTCAACTTTCGGAGATTCAACCCAAAGAATTTAAGTTTATATGTAAGTTTTTTTTTTTTTTTTTTTATCAAAAAATAAATTTTATGACTTCTGCAAATTTATTTCAAGAACTTAAATAATAATTTATCATAACAAAAACAAATACATTCGAATAATTATTGTAATTACACCTATAATATTAATAAAAATTTAATTTATCTTGATCTTCCCATAAACCCGAAAGTTGCTCATATAAAATTTTAATTAATATATCTATTAATTTTTTTAAAAGATTATAACGCATCTACTTATTCACAATTAACTGATCTAGTTATATTTTCCTTTTCTCTTTGATATTTAAAAAAATGTAAAAGAATTTATTACTGCAATAAATACATAGATTAATAATTCAAAGAATGCTTTTATCAGTTTATGCACATTAATAATTAACTTATCAAAATAATAATGTCAATAGCAATTAACAAAGTTAAATTATAATTAACCCATATTTTAAAAAAATTAATATATTTCTTTCATTTTAAATAATCCAATTAACATGATAAATGCATTAATATTTACAGAAAAAACATTGTTAGCTCAATGTGGCTAATAAAATCAAAATTTTTCTATGGAAAGCTTGTAATGAGATTCTCCCTGTATATGTTAATTTGTGCAGGAAACATGTTGTTCAAAATGCTTGGTGCCCAATTTGTAATGGAGTTGGTGAAGATGTGACGCATGTACTATGGACTTGCCATTTTGCTAAGCAGGTATGGAAATTATCTATCTTTCAAGATCTGTTTCAAAGAAATAAAGGAATGAAGTTTGTGGATGTTTGGAATACTATAAGATCGACCTTTTCAAATGAAGAGGCATGTCATTTTGCTTATTTGGTGTGGGCAATTTGTTTTAACAGAAATCAAATTATTCATGGCAAGAAGGCAAGGAGTGTTGGTGACATTCTTGACTGGGCAAATATGCTTACTGTAGAATATTTCAAGTTTTACAGGAAAGAGGAGAGTGGAGGGATGTGTGCTAGCTTGAGGAAGTCACATTCCCTTAATCAACAATGGGAAAAATCTACAAGTGGTTGCTTGAAAGTTAATACTGATGCAACAATAAAGATAAAAGAGGGGAAGGTGGGATTGGGAGTAATAGCCAGGAATTGGAATGGAGAGATGAGTTGGGCAATTGCTTCTCCTATGAAAGGTCTGTTAACACCTTTATTTGCAGAGTTGCAAGCAATTTTGTTGAGTTGTCGGGTGGTAGCAGGTAGGGGCCTGACTAATGTGTATTTTGAATCTGATAGTTTGCAAACAATATCTCTAATTAATAAAAATGGGATTGTCTTGCAACAGGGGGCGTAGTGGTTGAGGAGATTAGAAGAGTAAGTGAAGGTAAAAACTTTTGTTTTCAGTATAGGCCGAGAAATGCAAACAAGGCTGCACATGCAGTAGCTGCTTATGCTGTCAACTTAGATGAGGAAATTGTTTGGGATTCTATTATTCCTGATTTTCTTTTGGATATTTTAAATTTGGATGTAATTTCTTCAGAGACTTTAGATTTGGATGTAATCTCTTCGAGGACTTTAAATTAATCATTTAATGTTAAGCCTTACATTATCAAAAAAAAAACTATAATCTTGGTTAGTTTGTTTCAATAAAAAAAAATATACATATATAGTCTTTGTAGGTGAATCTAGGATTATATAATGAAAAATATTAATATTAGTGACTTTTGCATCTATTTTTCATTCATATCTCTTATATTGTACTAAGCGTGAAAATTAGAAAAATAATTTATTTTTATATACAATACTAGTATAAATGTTATTTACAAACACAAATGGAGCAGGAAGTTATAAACTATTAATTAATATTTCTATAATTTTTTTTCCAATTTCATTTAGATTGTAACTCCTTTACTTACTATCAATTAATTCCTAAGCATTAATAAAAATATTTAATTCATAACAGCAACAACAAAAAACCAAATCCTACCTATTTTAAAATTTAATTTATACAGTTTGTTTTAGATTGTAACTCCTCTTCTTATTATTCTCATTTAATCCCTAAGCATTAGCAAACAATGTTCAATTCATAACGTTAACGGCCAAAAGTTCATCTATTTTAAATTTCAGATCATTATATAAAGAAATAAGACTTTGTATACAAACATGTATGAAGGTAAAGGGTGCACAAATTTATGTTTTTCTTTTCTCTTTTGTTATTTTTTTAAGAGAAAAGTAAGATTTATTACTGCAATAAAAACATAGAATAATAATTCATGCAAATAATGCTTTTATAGACATTAATGATGCACTTATCAAAATAATAACTGTCAACAACAATTAATAAAATTAATGGAAAAATATCCTAGAGATCCACTATTTCTTTGAAATAAAGTAGTTTAGTTATCTACTTATTTTTTTTTTTTACAACATTTAAGTCCTCTTCTTATAGAAAAAGAACAACGTAAGTCATCTTCTTATAGAAAAATGATAGCACAAGTTCTCTTTTTTAAGAAAACATAAAAAATACCCTTGATAAAAAAATATCTCTAAATTTCGTCTATTAATTATAAAAGTTTATTTGTGCATATTAGAAATTTTATGTCTATAAGTTTAAAAATGAAAAATTATTCTGAAAAATTTATTTGCTTAAATATTGGAAATTAATAAAATTAAAATACTGTAGGAAATTTTGGTATCAGAGCCAGTAAGAAAATTAAATAAATTTTAAAATTAAATTTGTATAACCCAATACAACAAGAGAAATAAATTACATAAAATATTATTAAGAAGAATTAATAAAATTAATATTCTATTTAAGAAAAAAATAAAAGAATTAATATGGAATAGTTAAAATGAATCCAACAATTAAAAGAAATTATAATTGAACTGATAAAAATGTTATAAACAATAAGCTATTTTTGTAAAATCTTACAAATATCTAACAAAGATTTGTAAAGTCTTACATAATGAAAAAATATTAATGATGTCACTTTTAAAAAAGAAAAGGATTAAAGTTATGCAAAATATAATAAACTAAAGTGTCTTTTTTCATAAAAAAATAACCCCTGCCCTAAAATTAAATTGTAATTAACTCATATTTTAAAAAAATTAATATATTTGCTTCATTTTAAATAATCCAATTAACATAATACATGCATTAATATTTACAGAAAAACATTGATGGTTTAAATGTAAATTAGTGCGTTTATATATATATATATATATATAATCTTCTTAGGTGAATCCAAGGTTATATAATGAGAAATGCAAATATTATTTACTTCATATCTTTTATCTCATACTATATTTCAGAATTATTTTAAAAATTAGAGAAATAATTCATTTTTTTATACAATATTAATAATTGACAAAATATAATTGATATGAATGCAAAATTAGGTACAAATTTGTGTATTATTAACATGTATCTTACATAATTGAATACAAACATTATTATCTCTTACAAACCCAAAAAAATGATCAACCAACAAACAAGTGAATAAGGCTCCTGTTACTAATTAATATAAAAAAAAAAATGCATAATAAATGCTGAAAATTCATCATCTTTTTTTTAATTCATACAATAAGCATCCCATTTGGGTTAACATTTTCTCTATAATCCAATGCGTACAATACATGTTAGACAAATGAATTTCATGTTATATTATTTTTTATTGTTTTGTTAATTTCCACTATGACATTTTCATGTTTGTGCTTTTCATGTCCTAACCTAAGTTTTAGCCCTAAATAGCTAGTACTATTTTATTGTTGTTCCCAACCACCGGTCTACATGCTAAATAGGAGTGTCTTACTTTCAAATGATTATAGGTTCGAGCCTTGATAAAGACATAAAAATTGTCATTGATCAAAGGCCAAGTTGACATCCAAGTTTACATATACTATATGTACACATTATATATAATGTACAAAGTTTACACAAGCTAAATATGTACACTATATGTATAACCTAACATATTATTTTAAAATCAATTCAATTATGTACAAATTAATAAATTATTCTAGGACTTCAAATCATCCTAACCTAATAGTGTTCAATTCCATTCTTATGCTAACCTAAAAATAATTTAATTGTAAAAATGAGTATAAATTTATTTGTCCTTAGCATTGTTTTTATTTTATTTATTAACCTTGCAATTGTGCAACATTTTTTTTTTCCTCTGAACTATTCATTGATGATTTATACAGTTAAATGTTTATTCATTGATTTTTTTCTCTTTGTTTACTTAGCAAAAGAGAATATAGAATGATTGGGGAAAGTGCTTATTATAATTTGAAAGTCTTGGGTGAAAGCTTGAAGACAGTTGGACTTTGATATTTGTAATTTTGAGTGCAAGATATTAATTTTTTTTTAAATGTATCAAATTCTTAATTAAAAGTCACTGGCTTTTTTAGTAAACCAAAAATTTTATTAATTCTTACATCTTGACATGGTTTATCTCGAATTTAAATGTCATTTAATCTCTCTCAAAATTCCCAAATTTCAATCAAATACACTCATATAATTACAATTTCATTTCATAAACCATGCTTCATTCTAAAGGTTATACCAATCTTATGTATTATAATAAATGTATTCAACATTAATTTGGTAGACTTTTTAAAGTGTTAAATTATATATATTTTTATGAACTTTGAGATTTTCTTAAGCATATTTTTGACTAAAAGGTCCATCAAATTAAGTTCATAAAAATTTGAAAGTTTTTAAAGTATTAAAATAATGACTTTTTTGAATAAACCTAAATTCCCAAAGACTTTGGTAAAATATTAATTGAATACACATAAGTTATTATAAAATATTTATATATACTTATTGCATACCTCAAATTTTAAAATTCCATAAAAAAATTATTAAATACCTCAACTGAATACATTCATGTTACTTTTATTATTAGATTATTTTTATATATTTGATAATGCACGTTCATTCCTTTCATATTAAATTTTTTAATGTTTTACACTTGTAAAGCACATGCTTATATGCTAGGTTATATGTATATGTATAGGTATATGTGTCTTTATATATATATATATATGTGTGTGTATATATCATTTGTTATTTTTGACAATTTTGCCCTCAAATTTTTGTTTAATTACTAAATTATTATTATTATTTATTTAATGATATTGATTATATTATATTATTATAAAAATCAGATCGCAAAAGCCTTATTTATGATTTTTTTTTTTTTACAATAAGTTCTAAATAACCTAAAATACATAATTATGTTTTTGAATTATTTTTTATTGTAATTATCATTATTATTATTTTTATTTATTTACTTAATAATAATGATTACGTTATGTTGCTATCTAGATATATTGTAGGAGTCTTATTTTTTTAAAGAAGTCTTATATAACCTAAAATACATAATTATACTCTTGAATTAATTTTTTTCATTTTCTTTTAAAATAATGAGTTAAAAAATAAAAAAAAAATCAATTTTTATTTTATACGAGTCTTTCCTAAAATTTTCACTTTAACTACAAAATTATCATTACTATTTATTTTTTATATTTAATGATAATGATTAAGTATTTTTAAAAACTTTTAAAAACTTAAAGATAAAAGATAAAATTATAAGATTTTTATTTATGATTTATATTTTTATATTAAAAGTCCTAGATAAGCTAAAATACATATTTATTTTTAAAATAATGGAAAAATTATAATTATTGGAAAAATTGGGCAAAATAATTCAAATTTATTAACAAAATTGTTACTATTTTTAATTTTATTTATTTAATAATAATAATAATTACATTACATTAAAAAATTTATTTTTTTAATTATAAGTGTTTACTTTTTATATTAAATGAATATTATTTACTTTATAATTAAAACTTATCATTTTCCATTTGTAATGTAGATTTTTTCTTACTTCAAATAATTTTTATTTTGTAATTGTTAATTCTTTTTATAATTTTTTATTTTTTTAAGTTATTTTGAGCGTCTCAAAATGAGTCATGATGCTTTATTCATATTTAAGTAATTGTTTAAATTTTAGTATTTTATTTAGTAAAAAATTAATAAATAAATATTTTATTATCACACAAAAATATAACCAAAATCTAAAATAAAAAAGTAAAATATAACACGTGCTAAGTACTTGCATTTTACTAGTATATACATATGATACATACACACACATATATATATACACACATATATGTATATGTGTGTGTGTATATATATATATATAGATATAAGTATGTATACATACATACATACATACGTTGAGGTATATTTTTATATTTGTCATTGCCATTTTAAACGATTATTTGCTTAGTATTTTTTATTTTAGAAAATTTATAATCATTTTTGTCTTTTGCAAATTTATTTGACTTCACTCTACTTTAATAAATATACAAATAAAATGTGTAGATGTCGAGTATTGAGTGGCAAAGCATTGATAGAATAAAAAATAAATTGTTGGTGTACATGGAGCCATATCGTGGCATGAGCAAAGATTGTGGTCGAAATGGATGAATCTAAGGGCAATATTAGTCTTGATGTGCCGAAGTCTAAAAAGTCGTGCCATAAGGTCCTCCAAGTAGTACATTTCTTAAACAAATGTTCATGTGCACAAGTGATGGAGTACAATCATTGAGCAAATAAGAAATTGAATTAGCTAATCCTTGCACAATTTCAATCTTTCTTCCCATTCAAGTTCTCTTTCCACTTGCACTCTATACAATGCATGTTTTAAATTACGTCTTTCTGCATAAGCATGAACCAAATACATACAACTACTGGTAGAACATGACCCATGAAACTTTATGATGTTCCTGAGCTTAATACTTGAAAGAAACTTAACAACTTGCAGAAAAGAAGAAGAAGAAGAACAAAAAATAAAGATTGTGCAGAGAAGAAAACTGACGTAAAACTATTTTCCGCAGAACTTGTATTTCAAGAGTTTCTTGTGCTTTTGTATTTCAATTGTAAAATATTTTATTTTTCAGTAAGTACAATGATTGAAGTCAAGCCCTTATTTATAGTGCGAATTGGATACAAAAGAAAACAATCAAAAACAATTTAATAACAGCAATAACAAACTTTTGGTATTTATTCTCTGCAACCAACTCCACTGACTTGTCGTGGAAAGTCAGTGGATTAATTTCTAACTACCCATCATATATTTCATATTCTTCCACAGCCTCAACACCCCCCTTCAAACTCAGGGTCAGGCAAGTGACACTGAGTTTGCTCCTTAGTAACAGAAACTGAGCTGTGGGCAATGGTTTAGTTAGAATATCTGCTTTCTGCTCAAATGTTGGAACAAACTGCACAATCAACTTATTCATCAGCACTTGTTCTCTGACATAGTGATAATCAATCTCTATGTGTTTAGTACGCGAGTGTAGAACTGGATTATAAGAGAGAGCAATTGCACTGGTGTTATCACACCACAATACTGGTGTTGTAGGTGAAACAATCTTTAGCTCTGTAAGAATTAATTGAATCCAGGACACTTCTGTAGCGGCATGCGCCAAACTTCGATATTCAGCCTTTGCAGTGGACCTAGCCACAGTGGGTTGTTTTCTGGCTGACCACACCACTGGATTAGCTCCAAGAAAAATGCACACCCCTGAGGTTGATCGCCTTGTGTCTAAGCAAGCTGCCCAATCAGCATCAGCAAAACCATTTATAGCTAGTGACACAGATGGCTTGAATTCAATGCCAAAGTCTAGTGTACCAACTAGATACTTCAATATGCGTTTAACTGCAACCCAGTGAGTATCTAATGGATTAGCCATGAATTGGCTAACTTTATTCACAACAAAATTGATATCAGGCCGAGTCAAAGTCACATATTATAATGCTCCTACAATACTCCTATAAAGAGCAGCATCATTAAATGCAGTACCAATAGAATTGGACAATTGCACAGAGGACATCATTGGCGAATTTGCTGGCTTAGCATCACCCAAGTGTGCTTTAGCTAGGAGATTAGTAATATACTTAGTCTGTTTAAGAAAAACCGACCCATTTACCAGCTTCTTCACTTCAATTCCCAGAAAGAAATGTAATGGACCCATATCCTTAAGGGAGAACACATCATCCAACATACAAATGAACTTCTGAATTTCACTAGGATTTGATCCAGTCACAATTATATCATCCACGTATACAAGCACATAGATTCTGTAAGATGTTTGCACAAGAATGAATAGTGAGTCATCTCCTTTAGACCGTGTAAACCCAAACTTAATTAGAGTGCTACTCAGCTTGTCAAACCAGGCACGTGGCGCCTGTTTTAATCCATACAAGGATTTTTGAAGCTTGCATACATACTCAGGATGCTGCTGATCAACAAAGCCAGCTACTTGCCTCATATAGACCTCTTCTGTAATGGTTCCGTTTAGAAACGCATTATTAACATCTATCTGCCTGAGCGACCAGTTTAACGTGACAGCAATTGTAAGTATAATTCTCACCGTTCCAAACTTCACCATAGGACTAAAAGTTTCAACAAAATCAAAGCCTGCAACCTGAAGAAATCCTTTTGCAACTACCCTTGCTTTAAGTTTATCTAATTGTCCATTAGCCAATTCCTTCACCCTGAAAACCCATTTATTTTCAATTATTTTTCTCTCTGAAGGTGGAGGAACAAGAATCCATGTCTGTTTCTCATAAGTGCTTCATATTCACATTGCATAGCTTTGAGCCATCCCTCATTCTTCAAGGCCTCTTTCACAGTTCTAGGTATCCTGAAATGATGAGCAGCAATAAAAACCTTTGGTTTTCTTATTCCAGCCTTTAACCTAGTAACCATGCCATGAGTATTACCAACCGAAGACATAACAAATTGGTGCCTAGTTGAATTATCCTTTATAGCATTCTCTGTAATAACATCAGCAGACTCTATCATACTATTCTGGGTATGTAGTACTGCATCAGGAAAATTCTCAGACATACAAGGCTGATCACCACAATGTGCACTATCACTGGTAGATGGAATATTGATTTCATTATTCTCAATACTATCAGGCACTAGAACTCCAGTATCACGTTCTAAGACAGATTCAACCTCAATTGGCACCTTAGACAATACTGGCAAAACTATTTTGTATATAGTTGTAGATGACGTAGACAGATCACCTTTATGAGAAGCAAAAGGGAAACAATTTTCATCAAAAATAACATTTCTGGAAATGACAACCTTACCAGCAGGAGTTAAACATTTGTATCCTTTGTGCACATGGCTGTATCCAATGAATACACTTGGTTGAGTTTTAAAATCAAATTTGTAAGTATTATATGGCCTTAAATATGGGAAACACCTGCACCCAAAAATCTTCAGCAATGCATAGTCTGGTTTGGCTCCAAATACTAATTCAAATGGACTTCTCAAATTGTGAATTGGTGTGGGTAGCCGATTCATTACATGGACTGCTGCAAAAAATGCTTCATCCCAGTATCTAATAGGCATAGAGCTGTGTGCTAACATAGCCAATCCAATCTCAGTCACCTGCCTATGTTTTCTTTCAACAAGCCCATTTTGTTGGGCAGTATAGGCACAAGAGATTGTTCTTCTAATGCCTTGATGAGCCAACACTGTATTTAAAGAATCAAATTCTCCTCCTCCATCAGATTGTAGTACTTTTATTTTCTTGTCAAACTGTAGCTCTACTTGTTTTTGAAATAACAAGAAAGCTTGCTTAACACCTGCTTTTTCTTTAAGAAAATAAATCCAAGAATATCTAGAATATTCATCTGTGAACAAAACATACCATAGAAAACCATTCGAAGATTTTATAGGAGAAGGACCCCACACATCAGAGTGAATTACTTCAATCAGTATAGTACTTTTATTCATAGCATTTTGAAATGGTAATTGATGACTCTTTCCCATTTGACAAGCTGAACAAATATTAACTACAGCACTAGCAGCTATAGTGGCTTATTACAATCTTTCAAAACAGAATTAACAATCTTAGTGCTAGTATGTCCTAATCTGTTGTGCCACAACTGAAATTCAGTACAAGAACTTACAGTATCCACATTAGGCTCTTTATCACATTGAGCAACATGTGCCTGACATAACGACTTGTTCCTTTTTGCTGAATCAAATGTAATGTTGAATGAGTATAACCCATTACTGACTTTCCCTTGAAGTAGAACTTGCCCCGAAATTTTGTCCTTCACACAACAATATTCGGGGTGAAATTCTAGAAATACTGCATTATCTTTAGTTAACTGTGAAACACTTAACAAATTTTTAGCAATATAAGGAACATGTAAAATATTCTTGAGAACAAATTTTCTATTGATTCCTTTGCCAACAGTAAATGAATTCATACCAAGGTGAGCAATATTCAATCCATCTCCATTTCCAATCATAAGTTGCTGATCTCCTACAACTTCATTTTTGACTGCAAGATTCATTGGATCAGATGTCACATGGTGTGACGCACCAGAATCTGTATACCAGGTTGGATCAGCAGTAGCAGCTGGTGTAGAAGATGACGCATACATTGCTGTTAGTACTGGGTTTGAACCATTTTGTGTAATACATTGTGCTGCAGGAACTGTTGGTGACATTAACATCAATGATTGAGAATTGTTTTGAGGAAAAGACTGTGGACAGAGTGTTTGATAAGCCTGAGTTTGTACAGATGCAGAAGGTGTAATTATTGGAACATTTGGTGGGTATGAAGATGCCATTGGGTTACTTGGTACTGTAAAATGATAAGGCTTTGACAAAAATCTGTTGGTGTTTTGATTAGAATATTGGTTATTCAAAAAATATGCTTGATTTGGAAATTGGGAATACTGATTGAACTGTGGAGGAGGTGCAACTGCTCCTCTTTGCTAGTCAGTAACAGGCACAAACATTTGATTGAATATGAACCAAGTTTCCAGCATAGTGACCAGTTTTTCCACAAATTTGACATTGGGGTTTATTGCCATTGTTGAATCCTCTACCTCTGTTTTCTTTTCTGTGAGAGTAATATGATTGGTTTTGCAAAAATGGTTGGTTTTGAAAAGAATTGCTTTCTTGGGTATGTGACATAGGATTCTGAACTGGAAATTGATTAAAACTTTGAGTGTTACCAGGCATATTGCTCTGTATAGAATTCTGAATTGGAAATTGATTAAAACTCTGAGCATTACAAGGTATACAATTCTGCATGGAATTCTGTACTGGAGATTGCTTAAAGTTTTGATCACTGTTAGACAAATTATATTGCACTGTATTTGCACTGGATACATCACTATTTGCAAGATTGACTAAAGGAAGTAAAGTCATTGACGAGTTTCTTCTTTCTAACCTTCCTTCTTGTGCAAGGAGCTTATGAGTAAGTTCTTGCACGGTTGCTCCTCCTTCTTGAATGGTGGCTACTACAGAATCATAATCACCATCTAAACCATTGCATATAGAAAGTACTTGATCTTCATCACTTACATAACTTCCTGCTGAAGCTAATTGTGAGGCCAAGGTTTGAACCTTCTGCACAAATTCACTAATTGACATCCCACTTTTCTTAATTGAGTTAAGTTCTGCCTTGTATTGCATAATCTTGGCTCTTGACTGAGAACCAAAGAAGCCTTCAAGAATCATCCAAATTTGATAGCTAATCTCACTGCTACCAACTTTCTTAACAAATTCTTGATTCATTGAACTTATCAACCACGATGCAATCATTTGGTCTTGTCTCAGCCAGTATCTGTAAGCTTCATTCACAATTCCATCTTGATTCAACTTTGCTGGACAAGGCAGACTACCAAGAATGAATCCTTCCAATTCGTAACTCCTCAGAGTTCGCAGCACTTGTGTTTTCCATTGATTGTGACTATCTTTATCTAATTTGATTGATGAAATCTGGTTATGGAAAGTAATCACTTCTTTTAGACGTTGCTGTTCTGATATTCCATGTTGATTTCTTGCGATTTCTTCTTGTGTATTCATGTTTTCAATATCTACTTAGGATCTTTGGAGCTCTGATACCATGAAAGAAACTTAACAACTTGCAGAAAAGAAGAAGAAGAAGAACAGAAGATAAAGATTGTGCAGAGAAGAAAATTGACGTAAAACTATTTTCCGCAGAACTTGTATTTCAAGAGTTTCTTGTGCTTTTGTATTTCAATTGTAAAATCTTTTCTTTTTTAGTAAGTACAATGATTGAAGTCAAGCACTTATTTATAGTGCGAATTGGATACAAAAGAAAACAATCAAAAACAATTTAATAACAGCAATAACAAACTTCTGGTATTTATTCTCTGCAACCAACTCCACTGACTTGTCGTGGAAAGTCAGTGGATTAATTTCTAACTACCCATCATATATTTCATATTCTTTCACAGCCTCAACAATACTTGTTAAGGCGTCTATCTCATTTTGGTAACCCATACGATTTATTTTGATGCACTTGACTACAACAATCAGACCCTAACCTAAATCAACCTTGTAGACAATACCAAATCCATCTTTTCCAATACAGTAAATATCATTGGAATTTTAGTCGCCTTCATAATGTCTCCAAATGTTATTTATCTCACAGTTATTGATATTAGCAAATTAGTCTCATCCAATCCAGATCTTTCACTTTTTTATCTATGAGTTTATACATTTTATTTAGTATTATTGAAACAATCACAAAAACACTCACTACCAAGACAAAATAGGAACATGGATCTTGTCAAGAATCTTACTAATTTTCTTTTTGGTAGAGGAAATTGGACATGGATGAAGCCCACAACATGTCCTCATAATTCTGGGTTTCCAACATAAGCATCATTTGATGAGTTAGCATGGAAAATTCTCCCAAGCAGGACTTGACCAATGAAATTGTTGTGTGAGAAATCAATTGAGAGAAGACTAATCAGATTTGATGTTGGGTTTTTACATGTAAGATGGTTATGTGACACATTTAGATGCTCCAATTTTGTAAGCTTGTAAAGGTTTGAGGGGTTTCATTTGAGAACATATTACTATTGAGATATAACGTATATTGCAAAGAAATTAAGTTTTCCGGCTCCTCCATAATTGAATCTGAAAGGTTGTTGTGGCTAAGATTCAAGCCTAACAACTTTACACAGTTAGAAATCTTTGTTACTATGTTACTAGACAAATTGTTTCCTAATATATAGAACAAGAAAGATTAGAGATTACCCAGCTTGCCCAAACCTATAGGGATTGCTCCTATCAAGTGATTGTTGGATTTCATTTAAGAACATATTGCTGCTGAGATCTAATATATATTGCAATGAAAATAAGTTTCCCAACTCGGCTATAATTGAACCTGAAAGTTTCAGGTTGTTGTGGATAAGATTCAAGCCTAATAACCTTACATAGTTAGAAATCTTTGTTACTAAGTTACCTGACAAATTGTTTTTTGGTAGATAAAGAAAGGTTAGATTAGCCATCATGTCCAAACATTTAGGAATTTCTCCTATCAAATGATTGTTGCTAAGATTAAGTGTATTCAACAAGCTTAGATTTTCAAGCTGTATTGGAATTTCACCAATTAAGTTGTTAGAGTGAAGGGTCAAAATAAGCAATTAACTCAATTTTTCAAGCTCTAGTGGGAGTTTAATAGAAAATTTGTTTCCACTAATTTGCAAATTCATGAGGTTTTTACATTCTCCCCAAAGCAACGAGATTTAGCCAAGAAAATGACTACCGTTGAGACCTATGAAGTCAAGACTTGGAATGAACTCCAAATGTATTGGTTAGGTTCCCAATTAATTATTTTCCTTCGAATCGTACTCCCTTTAGTGCAGAATAGTTTCTATCTAAGGCATTTAGGCAATGACCCTATGAAGTAGCTATCACTTGCAGTAAAATTTACAAGAGAAAACCCACGACACAAATCTGGTGGTGATTTTCCATAGAAGCTGTTGTTTGAAAAGCTAACAAATGTCAGATTAGGACTATATTTAGGAAAATTCCTTGGAATTTTTCTAGTAAATTTATTGGTAAATACAAAGAATATCTTAAAAGATTTTAGGCTAGAAATTATATTTTTTTAACTCACTTGACAAATGATTGATATTGGCACCAAAATAAAGAAGGAATGTGAAGTTTCCAACATGAGAAGGGATTGTCCCATTGAGATTATGGTGGAACAGATTAAATAAATGAAGGTTTGTGAGAATCCAAAGTATCAGAGGAATTGTACCCGAAAATAGTTAGTAGAGCGGTCTAAGTGTATCAAGTTCTTCAAGTTTCCTATTTCAAAGGAATACGACCAAAAAAGTTTGTACCGTAGAGAAAAAGAGAGTTAATCTTTGTCTACAATTGATGAGTGCTCAAAAACACTAATATTTCGTGGTTTATTGCACTTAATTGTTTAGACATAGATTTATTAATTGTTATTTATTCGATTAATTTCATAAATCTATCAATTCAGAATTACAGGTATGTTTTAGTACATTTCAGGTATTTTTAGCGTCAAACGAGTTGAATAATGCAAACATGCAAAGACGGAGCACTTATGGCGCTCGGATCACGAGTTACGGGCAAGACAAGTCAAATATGTAAGCCTTACATAACGATCCATCACATATGTAAGGGGGTAAATATGAAAAAAGGAAAGGCAACACGCGTTGCTGCGAGTAAAAGGCATGCCACGGTGGGGAACTCTCGGGTTTTGACCATTACTTCTAGAATTTGTGTTTCGCCGTGGCGGAAAAAATGTATGCCGCAGCGTGCCTATTCCTATTGCAATCAGGATTTGTGTAAACCCTTACATCTATAAATACCCCCTAGACTCCCCCTTACATACAACTCGAATACAACTTTTACACACAAGAATTTTGCAACCGAACAAGAGATTCTTTCAGTTTTGGGAGCTTTGCCACACTCAAATGAAGCAAGAGAAACCATTCTAAGGATCCAAGGAAGCCGTCGACGATCGAAGATAAAGCTTTTGGAGAATAACGCCATCCCATCCATTTAGCGGTATTTAGATCTATGTTTTCCTTGTTGTTATAGAATTATATTTTCTTCTTCCTTCTTTGAGTGTGTGATCATATTATATTTGTCTATGAATTTTAATATGAACATGAGCGACTAATTTCATTATGGATGTTTAGTTTGTGTTGCCATGTTTGCTAGGATTGTGTATGGTGAATATTTTATTGATTTAATATAAACTAATTACCTTTTGATTATGAGCATGTTTAGATATTTAATTATGAATTATCATGGGCCAATTTGAGATTCGTAGTTAGGTTAAAAAATCTAAGAATCTAGTTTTAGGAACGTCACCTTAACTTTGTTTCGAAACACTTAATCAAAGCTTCAAATTAGTGACTTAGTCATAGCATTAGTTTGATTGGCATTTATTTCCTTGCGCATAATTTGATTGCTATTTGATTTACCCCGACCGTAGGCAGTTAATTAGTTAATCAACAAAGAGATCTACCCCGACCGTAGGCAGTCTCGTAATTAAAAGGAAAGCCGGTAAAATTGTTTAATAGAACATTCATGTTATTTCACCATTACTTTTCGATGCAAGCATAGCCAACCAAACTAAACGTCCATACATCCTCCATTGATTTTTAATCTACCTGAATTGATTGTTAATTTACGATATTGATTTTGTTTAATTGTTCGTACCATTGTTCTTGTCACAAAACAAACACTTTTTTTTACAGTTTTACTAGATTTAGGACTCTAGTTACTTAGAGTTTTAGTTTCACTAAAACTCTATTTAATTAGTGTTTTATTTGCGTTAGAACTCTATTTAGATTAAGAACACGGTTATTTAGAACCACTGCAATTCCTTGAGAGACCGATCATGGAAGTTGCTTGTCACTTTTCTACGAGTGATTCGTACACTTGCAAGTACTAAATTTATCACATCAAGTTTTTGGCGCCGTTGCCAAAGAATTGGCGTTTTAAATAATTTTCTTTTTAACTTTTTAGAGTTTCTTAATTATTTTTATTTGTTTATTTTTATTTTATTTGTTATCTTTTATTTGTTTATTTTATTTTCATTTTTATTTTATTCAAAAATACAAAAAAAAAATTAAAAAATTAAAAAAAAAAAAAAATAGTGCTTAAATTTCATTTTCACTGCTGCCTTGATCTTTGTTTGCTTTTTTTATTTGTGCATGCAAAGTAGGAGATCACTTAATAAAGAACTCTCTCTTTTCATTGACAACATTCATCGGATCAAACATCGATCAAAGAAACTGGACAATCAAATTCAAGAGGAAGAAGTCCAACAACAATTGCAAGCAGCAATGGGTGACAACATGGCTAGGTAGATGATGAACAAAGAGTTTGCAAGACCGATCATTGGGACCGCCACATCGTGTATTCGACTTACAGAGGCGGCTAGGAATTATGAGTTGAAAAATATTCATTATTCCATGCTTCCCTCCTTTTACTGTATCCCTAATGAAGATCCTTTAAATTTTATGTGTGAATTATATGCAACTGTGCAAACTTTTTCACTGCAGGAACTCTAGTTACTTAGAGTTTTAGTTTCACTAGAACTCTATTTAATTAGTGTTTTATTTGCGTTAGAACTCTATTAAGATTAGGAAGACGGTTATTTAGAACCACTGCAATTCCTTGAGAGACCGACCTTGAAAGTTGCTTGTCACTTTTCTACAAGTAATTCGTACACTTGCGAGTACTAAATTTATCACGTCAACAATCCAATTTCATTTGGAAGCTTCCCATTGAACTTATTAGAATGAAGATGCAATGAGGTCAATTCAGTCCAATTGGAGATAAGCATAGGAGGAATAAAGGAATAGGACCTAATATGAAATATCAGACAAATGCAATATGATAATTTTATTTAAACTGGACAGAGAAATAGTTAGTTTTCCACTAAGTTGATTCAAAGATAGAGTCAAAGTGGTAAGTTCAGTACAATATCCAATCTCTGAAGAAATTGTGGAGTTAAAGAAATTATTTTTAAGATCAAGAATTGAGAGTTTCTTGAGTCTTTTAATAGTTGAAGAAATTTCTCCTTTAATATAATTGTTACTAAATTAAAGAATTTCAAGTTCAGGTAACGGTATAACCTCTCCAGGAAAGAAATCGCCATAGAACTATACCAACTCAAAGCACTTGGGTATTGGATTTAACTTCTTTGGTGGTTCGTTTCCTAAAGAGGTTATATCATTACCTGAACTTGAAATTCTTGAATTTAGTAACAATTATATTAAAGAAGAAATTCCTTCAACTATCAGAAGACTCAAGAAACTCTCAATTCCTAATCTTCAAAACAATTTCTTTAACTCCATAATTCCTTCAGAGATTGGACATTGTACTAATCTTACCACTTTGGCTCTCTCTTTGAATCAACTCAGTGGGGAACTACCTATTTCGTTGTCTTGTTTAAATAAAATTGGCGTCTTATATTTGTCTGATAATTTCCTATTAGATCCTATTCCTCCTATGATCATCTCAAATTGGACTGAATTGACTTCATAGCATCTTCATTCTAATAAGTTCAATGGGAAGCTTTCAAATGAAATTGGATTGGGGAGGAAGTTTAACTCTCTTCTTCTCTACAATAACAACTTTTTTGGTCATATTCCCTTTGAAATAGGAAACTTGACGAACTTCACACACTTAGACCTCTCTACTAACCATTTTCGGGTACAATTCCTATGATATTTTGGACTCTCACAAACCTTCATTTTTTTAATATGTTCCACAATAATCTTGAAGGAATTAAGTTCTGATCTTCGAAGAATCAAGAAGAAGAGAGAGAGAGAGAGAGAGAAAGTTGTAAACTGTTATAAAAAAATTTGTTACTATTCATCATCATTCTCGTGGGTTACACGGCTTGGTTTTATAGTAGCATTGTTGTCAGCCCCTTCACTAATAGACTGGGACCACAACACTAACAAACTATATTGAGAATTATTCTGGTGTAATCACTACACACTAACAACCATATACCTGCACTTCTCTCACTAGAAATTAATCAATTGATTAGTCTAAATATACTAGACTACAGACTGGTATAACCTCATTTTCATATACACTAACATCTTCCCTTAAGCTCAAGTCTCTATGCAAGACAGTGAGCTTGGTTCTAAGATTAGCAAAACGAGCTGAACACATGGACTTGGTCATTATATCAGCTGGTTGATCTTGAGTTGAAATATACTCAATACAAATGTCCCCATTCAATACTCTTTCTCTTATAAAATGGAAATCTATCTCCACATGTTTGGTTCTAGAGTGAAGAACTGGGTGTTTAGCTAATGCTCCAGCTCCTTGATTGTCACAAAACAAGATTGGTGCACTCGGGAGTTGTATATTCAGTTCACGTAATAATTTCTTAAGCCATAGAATTTCTGAAACAGTTAACGCCAAAGACCTGAATTCTGCTTCTGTGGATGATCTCGACACCACTCTATGTTTACCAGAACTCCATGAAACTAAAGAATTTCCAAGAAAAATACACCAACCTCCAGTACTTCTCCTGTCATCTACGCATGATGTCCAATCAGCATCTGCATATGCCATCATAGATAACACTTTTGTCTTTTGCAATAAGATTCCATGTCCAATGGTTCCTTTCAAATATCTCAATAATCTCTTGACTGCAAGCCAGTGAAAATCAGTTGGACACTGCAAAAACTGACAGAGTTTAACAGAAAAGGCTATGTCTGGTCTAGTGAGTGTACAATATTGAAGTGCTCCCACAATTGATCTATAAGGTCCTGCATCTGCTAGTGGCTGACCATCAAATTTTGAAAGGCTCTTCCCTGCAGCAAGAGGAGTAGAAGCTGGTTTAGCATCAATCAATTGTACTTTATCTAGTAACTGTGCAATGTATTTTTGTTGACTTAAATGGAAGCTGCCTGCTCTCCTTGTAACTTCAATGCCTAGAAAGTAGTTTAGTTCACCCAAGTCTTTTAGTGCAAAAACATCATTCAGCTTGATTATCAATTGCTGTACATAGTCATCATCAGACCCAGCAACTAAAATGTCATCCACATAGATAAGAATCACCACAGTATACACTCCATCATCATAAACCATTATTGATGTGTCTGCTTGGGAGCTCTTGAAACCCCATGAATTCAAACAAGTGCTCAGTTTGTTATACTAGGCTCTAGGAGCCTGTTTCAGGCCATACAAAGCCTTTTTTAGTCGACATACATATCCTGGACATTCTTGATTCACAAATCCCTCGGGTTGATACATGTATACCTCTTCTTCTAGCTCTCCATTTAGGAAGGCATTGTTTACGTCAAGCTGTCTCACCTTCTAGCCTTTAGACAACGCCATTGTAAGCACTACATGTATGGTAGTAGGCTTCACCACAGGGCTAAAGGTCTCATTATAATCTATGCCTTCAGTTTGCAAAAAACCTTTAGCTACTAACCTGCTTTTGTATCTCTCCAACGTTCTATCAGGTTTAAGCTTTACTGCAAACACCCATTTGTTGCTTATTACCTTCCCATGCTGAGGAGGTGGAACCAACTCCCATGTTCCATTTCTCATAAGAGCCTCAAACTCTTTCTTCATTGCTTCTACCCATTCATGATGTGTCCATGCTTCTTTCACAGTAGAAGGAATAGGTAGAATCATATTGACATACAAAGCCTTTGGTTTATAAATTCCAGTCTTGGCACGAGTTTGCATAGTATGAGTATTATCAGAAGAGGGTGGTTTATGTACCTTTGATGATGATGCAATAATAGCAGAAGATACCTGGCGTGGTAAAGACAAAGGAGGTAAAGAGACAGTAAGATTAATACCATCAGAATTAAAGACTCCTGCATGAGTATTAGAAGAAGGAAAATGGAAAAATTGATCATTGTCAAGAGATGGTGAAGAAGAAACATCATGTTCTGATAGAGGTTCAATAGGATTAAAGGAAGGAAGAGAAGAACAAGATAAAGCAGGAGACTCAGTTTGATTTGAAGAAGAAGTGGAAGTATGAGTTGAGACAGAACTAACAGGTACTGAAGTAGACACATAGTGTAAAGGTGTAACTCTTTCAGTAGATAGTTGCGTGGGCATAGAATAATTTCTCGGGTTTGAGTTATTCAGTACATTGTAGATAGTCTTAGTTTGACCATGTGACTGAGGTAACTGCACAAAATGCACAGGTGATGGAGACTTGTCACAAGCTTGGGAAGACAAACTTTGAGTTTTTGCAGGCATACCAGAAACCAAGTAAGGAAATTCACCCTCGTTGAAAATAACATGAGGAGACACATACATCCTCTTTGTAATTGGATCCAAACAATTATAGCCTTTTTGATGTTCAGGATATCCCAAGAACACACAGGGAATTGATCTAACATCCAACTTAGAACTGGAATAGGGTCTTGTGTATGGATAGCACAAACAGCCAAACACTCTTAAAGAGTTATACTCAGGTTTGTGATGATATAACAACTCAAACGGTGATTTGCTAGCAAGTGTTCTAGACGGCAATCTATTGATTAAATACACTGCAGTTTTAAAACTGTAAATCCAGAATTCCAAAGGTAAACCAGCTTTAATCAGCATTGACAAACCAATCTCTACTACATGCCTATTCTTGCGTTCTACAACTCCATTATGAGATGGAGTATATGGACATGTCACTCTCCTCTCATATCCCCCTTGAAACAAGTGAGTTTCCAATGTCTTAAACTCAGTACCACCATCACTTTGGAGCTGTTTGATCTTTTTGTTGAATTGTCTCTCTACTAAAGTCTCAAAGTGCAAGAAGATTTAAGCCACTTGGCTCTTATTATGCAATAAAAACAGCCATTGGTATCTAGTATGATCATCCACAAATAGAACAAAATACCGAACTCCATTATTAGCAATAACTGGGGAAGGACCCCATACATCAACATGCACAATGTCAAAAGCTTCACTAGAGCGTTCATGGACATGAGAGAAAGGTAATCTATGAGACTTCCCTAGTTTACAAGCTCCACACATGTCTGCTGTATCAAACTGAGAACAAGATTTATCTATCTCAAATAAAACTTGTTTTAAAACAGAAAAATGGGGATGCCCCAGCCTATCATGCCACGTTAAGCTACTGAGAGTAGCCTTATTACACTGAACAGAAGTATTTGAAGTACTAGGGGTAGAACTACATATAGTAGAACCAAGTTCTCTAGATTTAGTACTAAGCAGTCCTTGAGTACCTTCATCAGGGAACTTGTAGAGACCATTATTCACTCCTCCTGTTAGTAGCACCTTCCCCTGACTCAGATCCTTTATAGAAAAAGAATTAGGAAAAAACTCCACTGAGACATGATTATCCATACATATTTGCCTTACAGAAATTAAATTCTTTGCCAGTTGAGGCACATGCAGCAGATGATTAAGTTTAAAAATCAAATTACCATTGCCAACATATCCTTGTCCTATATGAGAAATAGAAGTTGAATTACCATTACCTAGTAAGACAGCTTCATGTCCCAAATATGGAGCAGCTTGTGCTAGATTCGTACTGTCTGAGGTGAGGTGATGACTAGCCCCTGAGTCCATGTACCAATTTGGATCATGATGTACTGCAGGTGTTGCTAATTCAGCATTATAGGCTTGAGACAACCAGTGTTGATTTGAAGAAGTCTATGAGTGTACTCAGGTAATTGATTGTTACAGCTTTGAGAAGACATATAAGGAACTCCAACAGGACCATAATAGGGTATAGAATAAGATGAATCATTAGTTGCATTTGGTACTGATGAAGATAGCACAGATGACATTTGAGGGTGTAAAGGTAGTTGAGATGAAGTTTGGGGTTGTGAACTTGGTGTATTGTTAACAAACATCAGATGAGCACGTGGTGTTGTGAAAGACATATTTTGAGGTATAGAAGATCTGAAAGGCATAGTAGACCTAGGTAAGTGATTAGGCCATGGTTGAACTTGTTGTGTAGGTTGATGACTTGAATAAGCAGGTTGTGAATAATGAGAAAATTGAATGTTTGGATCAGTGAAATTTGAGGATTGTGCATACCTGAATCTACACCTTTGAGCACTATGACCAATTTTCTTACATATTTGACAGGTTCCCTTATACTGACCTCTTCCTCCATTATTGTAACTGTTATTCAATTGCTGTGAAAACTGTAAAGAATTTGGAAATACTGGCTGTGTTGAACAGGCATTAGACATAGGTGTAGAGGGATTATTGATAGCTGCATAAGTTGTAGGAGTTCTTGGCTTTGAATCTTGTAACACTTTTGGAATCTGAGATTGATACAGACTAGGCAAAGAAGTTTCAGATCTGTTATGTGCAAGATTTGCTTGCACCAGTTGTACATCAACTGGATTCATTCGTATAACCTATCTTTCATAAGCTCTCATCATAGAAAATACCTCATCCAAGCTTGGCATCTTCTTCTTATTTGTTACCTTCGTTATCAGAGGAAGATAAGTAGTAGAATTAAGTCCTCCCATTAGATATATGATCTGTTCACGAAAATAGACATTATCTCCTGTTGCTGATATTAAATCAAACAATTCTTTAGCCTTCTCAATGTACTCATCCATCAGCTGATTATGCTTCCTCATGGTTTGTAGTCTCCACCTAAGTTCCATGAGATTAGAGTTTGAGTTGTCTTGAAAGTTCCTAGCCAAAGCTGACCAGTAAGCATGTGCACTAGAATTTCCATACAAAAACTTGAGTTTAGTAGGAGACACAGAATTGTAGATCCAATTCATCACGATCTTATCCTTGCGATCCCAAACTTCAAACTCTGGATTATCTTGTAATACTTCAACCTTTCTAGATTCATCAGATATATCATTAATCAGTTTCTTAATTTGTTTTGCAGGTACTGGCTCAGTACCTTCAAGGAAGCCTTGCAAATCATACACAACAGCAACATGTTTAATCTGTTCTTTCCATATCAGAAAATTCATATCATCTAGTTTTACTGAGAAGTTAGGATTGATAGGTATACTTGCCAATGGACATGACAAAATAGCAGATAATTTTACTTGACATAGATGATGATTCCTCATGAGCAGCAGTAGAAGTTGGTGATTGAGCCATAGTAGCTCTGATACCATGAAGGAATTAAGTTCTGATCTTCGAAGAATCAAGAAGAGAGAGAGAGAGAGAGAGAGAGAAAGTTGTAAACTGTTATCAAAAAAATTTGTTACTATTCATCATCATTCTCGTGGGTTACACGGCTTGGTTTTATAGTATCATTGTTGTCAGCCCCTTCACTAACAGACTGGGACCACAACACTAACAAACTATATTGAGAATTATTCTAGTGTAATCACTGCACACTAACAACCATATACCTACACTTCTCTCACTAGAAATTAATCAATTGATTAGTCTAAATATACTAGACTACAGACTGGTATAACCTCATTTTCATATACACTAACAAATCTATATGGAACAATCCCGCCTCAAATTTGAAACTTCACCTCCCTTCTTTATTTTGATGTCAATACCAATCATTTCTCAAGAGTGTTTCCAAATACAATTTCTAGTCTAAGATCATTTGAAGGTATTCTCTGTGTTCACCAATAAATTCATTGGAAAACTTCTACGGAATTTTGTTAAGTATAGTCCTAATCTAACATTTGCTAGCTTTTCAAACAACAACTTCTATGGAGAATTACCACCAGATTTGTGTAGTGGGTTTGCTATTGTAAATTTTATTGCAAGTGATAACTACTTCACAGGGTCATGAATGCCTTAGAAATTATTCTGCACTAAAAAGAGTACGACTTGATGTAAAGCAATTCACTTGGAACATAACCAACGCATTTGGAGTTCATTCAAGTCTTGAATTCAATCAATGCTAATCATTTTGTTGACTAAATCTCGCCACTTCAGAGAGAATGTAAAAACCTCATAAATTTACAGATTAGTGGAAACAAAATTTCTAGTAAAATCCCACTAGAGCTAGAAAAATTGAGTCAATTGCTTATTTTGACCCTTAACTTTAATTACTGAATTGGTGAAATTCCAATACAGCTTGGAAATCTAAGCTTTTTGGGTACACTTAATTTGAGCAAAAATCATTTGATAGGAGCAATTCTTAAATGTTTGGACATGATGGCTAATCTAACCTTTCTTTATCCATTAGCAAACAATTTGTCTGGTAATATAGTAAGAGAGATTTCTAACTATGTAAGGTTATTAGGCTTGAATCTTAGCCACAACAACCTTTCAGGTTCAATTATGGCCAAGTTGGGAAACTTATTTTCATTGCAATATACGTTAGATCTCAGCAGCTATATGTTCTCAATTGAAATCCAACAATCTTTGATAAAAGCAATTCCTAAATGTTTGGACATGATGCTAATATAATATTTCTTTATCTATCAGCAAACAATTTGTTTGGTAACATAGTAACAGAAAGTTCTAACTGTGTAAGGTTGTCAGGCTTGAATCTTATCCACAACAACCTATTAGGTTCAATTATGGCCAAGTTGGGAAACCTATTTTCATTGCAATATACATCAAATCTCAGTAGGAATATGTTCTCAAATGAAATCCCCTCTAACCTTTACAAGGTTACAAATTGGCCCATCTGAAACATAACCATCTTATAGCTAAAATCCCATTATCATTTTCAAATCTGAATATTCTTCTCTCTATTGATTTCTCATACAACAATTTCAGTGGTCAAGTCTCAAGTGGGAGAACTTTCCATGTAATGCATCAAAAAATGCTTATGTTGAAAATTCATGATTATGCAAACATGCTATAGAGCTTCATCCATGTCTGTTAGTGTATATGAGAGTGATGTTACACCGGTTTGCAGTCTAGTATATTTAGTCTAAATGATTATTTGTTTTCTAGTGATAGAAGTGAGGGTATATGTCTGTTAGGGTGTAGTGATTACACCAGAATAATGCTCAATAGGTTGTTAGAGTTGTGGTCCCATTCTGTTGGTGTATAGGCTGACAGTAGTGATGCTATAAAGCAAGCATTGTAACCCACATGAAGATGATGATGAATAGTAATCAGAATTCGATAACAACTTTATAGTTACTTTACTTTCTCTCTCTTCTTCTTGTTCTTGATTCTTCAAAGGTTAGAACCTAAGTTCTTCATGGTATCAGAGCTTCTATGGCTGAATCACCAACTTCTGCTACTGCTCTTGAAGAATCGTCATCTATGCCAAGCAAATTATCTACTATTTTGTCATGTCCGTTGTCAAGCATACCTATCAATCCTAATTTCTCAATGAAACTAGATGATGCAAATTTTCTGATATGGAAGGAACAGATTAAACATGTTGCTATTGTGTATGGTTTACAAGATTTTCTTGAAGGTACTGAGCCAGTACCTGCAAAACAGATTAAGAAAATGATTAGTAATTTGTCTGATGAATCTGGAAATGTTGAAGTGTTACAAGACAATCCAGAGTATGAGGTTTGGGATCGCAAAGATAAAATTATTATGAATTGGATCTACAATTCTGTGTCTCCTACTAAACTCAAGTTTCTGTATGAAAATTCTAATGCACATGAATACTGGTCAGCTTTGGCTAGGAATTTTCAAGATAACTCAAACTCTAATCTCATGGAACTTAGATGGAGACTACAAACCATGAGGAAGGATAATCAGTTGATGGATGAATACATTGAGAAGGCTAAAGAACTGTTTGATTTAATTTCAGCAACAGGAGATAATGTTTCTTTTCGTGAGCAGATCATATATCTAATGGGAGGACTTAATTCCACCAATTATCTTCCTTTGGTAACTAAGGTAACAAATAAGAAAAAGATGTCGAGCTTAGATGAGGTATTTTCTATGATGAGAGCTTATGAAAGACAGGTTATACGAATGAGTCCAGTTGATGTACAACTAGTGCAGGCAAATCTTGCACATAATAAACATGAAACTTCTGTTTCAAGTTCTTATCAATCTCAGATTCCAAGAATGTTACAAGATTCAAAGCTTAGTGGTCCTACAGCTATTGCATGTATCAATAATCTCTCTACACCTATGTCTAATGCCTATCCTACACAGCCAGTATTTCCAAATTCTTCACAGTTTTCACAGCAACCAAGTAATAGTTCTCTTAGTTACAACAATGGAGGAAGAGGTCAATATAAGGGAACCTGTCAAATATGTAAGAAAGTGGGCCATAGTGCTCAACAGTGTAGATTCAGATATGCACAATCCTCAACTTTCACTAATCCGAACAATCAATCTTCTCACTATTCACAGCCTACTTATTCAATCACTCAATCGACACAACCAATCCAACCATGGCCTAATCACTTACATAGATCTACTGTGCCTTTCAGACCTTCTGTACCTCAGAATGTGTCTTTCTCAAGACCACATGCTTATCTGTCTTTTGTTAACAATACACCAGTTCCACAACCCCAAACTTCATCTCTACTACCTGTGCACCCTCAAATGTCATCCGTGCTATCTTTACCAGTGCCAAATGCAACTAATGATTCACCTTATTCAATACCCTATTATGGTCCTGTTGAAGTTTCTTATGTGCCTACTCAAAGTTGTGACACTCAATTACCTGATTCTAGTCATATGACTTCTTCACATCAACACTGGTTGTCTCAAGCTTATAATGCTGGATTAGCAACACCTGCGGTACATCATGATCCAAATTGGTACATGGACTCAGGTGCTAGTCATCACCTCACCTCAAACAGCACGAATCTAGCATAGGTTGCTCCATATTCAGGACATGAAGCTGTCTTATTAGGTAATGGTAATTCAGCTTCTATTTCTCATATAGGACAAGGATATATTGGTAGTGGTAATTTGATTTTTAAATTTAATCATCTATTACATGTGCCTCAACTTGCAAAGAATTTAATTTCAGTAAGACAAATGTGCATAGATAATCATGTCTCAGTGGAGTTTTTTCCTAATTCCTTTTCTGTAAAGGACCTGAGTCAAGGGAAAGTGATACTAACAAGGGGAGTGGATAATGGTCTCTACAAGTTTCCTGATGAAAGTTCTCAAGGACTGCTCAGTACTAAATCTGGAGAACTTGGTTCGACTATATGTAGTTCTACTCCTAATAACACAATACCTAGTTAATTGCTTACTAATCATTCAATTACTTCTATTCAGTGTAATAAGGCTACTCTCAGTAGTTTAATGTGGCATGATAGGCTGAGGCATCCCCATTTTTCTGTATTAAAACAAGTTTTGCTTGAAATAGATAAATCTTGTTCTCAGTTTGATACAACAGATATGTGTAGAGCTTGTAAACTAGGGAAGTCTCATAGGTTACCCTTCTCTCATGTGCATGAACGTTCTAGTGAAGCTTTGGACATTGTGCATGTTGATGTATGGGGACCTTCCCCAGTTATTGCTGATAATGGAGTTCGATATTTTGTTCTATTTGTGGATGATCATACTAGATACCAATGGTTGTTTCTGTTGCATAATAAGAGTCAAGTGGCTCAAATCTTCTTACATTTTGAGGCTTTAGTAGAAAGGCAGTTTAACAAAAAGATTAAACAACTCCAAAGTGATGGTGGCACCGAGTTTAAGACATTGGAAACTCACTTGTTTCAAGGGGGTTATAAAAGGAGAGTGACATGTCCATACACTCCATCTCAGAATGGGGTTGTAGAACGGAAGAATAGGCATGTGGTAGAGACTGATTTGTCAATGTTAATTAAGGCTGGCTTACTTTTGGAGTTTTGGATTTACAGTTTTAGAACTGCAGTTTATTTAATCAATAGATTGCCTTCTAAAATACTTGAGAACAAATCTCCATTTGAGTTGTTATATCATCACAAACCTGAGTATAAGTCTTTAAGAGTGTTTAGACGTTTATGCTATCCCTACACGAGACCCTATTCCAGTTCCAAGTTGGATGTTAGATCGATTCCTTATGTGTTCTTGGGATATCCTGAGCATCAGAAAGGCTATAATTGTTTGGATCCAGTTACAAAGAGGATGTATGTGTCTCCTTATGTTGTTTTCAATGAGGGTGAATTTCCTTATTTGGTTTCTAGTATGCCTACAAAAACTCAGAGTTTGTCTTCCTAAGCTTGTGACAAGTCTCCATCACTTGTGCACTTTGTGCAGTTACCTCAATCACATGGTCAAACCAAGACTATCTACAATGTACTAAATCACTCAACCCCAAGTAAGTATCCTATGCTCACTCAATCCTCTACTGAGAGAGTCATACCTTTACATCGTGTGTCTACTTCAGTACCTATCAGATCTTCTTCTTCTTCTTCATCTCAAACATCACCTACTTCCTCAACTCACACTTCCACTTCTTCTTCT
Source organism: Elaeagnus macrophylla (assembly GCA_029378325.1). Classification (NCBI taxonomy): domain Eukaryota; kingdom Viridiplantae; phylum Streptophyta; class Magnoliopsida; order Rosales; family Elaeagnaceae; genus Elaeagnus; species Elaeagnus macrophylla. Next base: position 101,496 of record JARDWI010000224.1, read on the forward strand.
TTAGACCAAACTGTGTCTCCTGATTTGTCTTGTTCTTCTCTTCCTTCCTCTAATCCTATTGAACCTGTATCAGAACATGTTACTTCTTCTTCTCCATCTCTTGACAATGGTCAGTCTCTTTGTTTTCCTTCTTCTAATACCCATCCAGGAGTTTTAATCCTGATGGAATTAACCTTACTATTTCATTTCCTCCTATGTCTCCACCACATCAGTTATCTCCCTCTACTGTTGTACCATCATCTCAAGTACACAAACCACCTTCTTCTGATAACACTCATACTATGCAAACACGTGCTAAAACTGGGATTTATAAACCAAAGGCTTTGAATGTAAATATCATTCTACCTATTCCTTCTACTGTGAAAGAAACATTCAAACATCCTGAATGGATAGAAGCAATGAGGAAAGAGTTTGAGGCTCTTATGAGAAATGAAACATGGGAGTTGGTTCCACCTCCTCAGCATGGGAAGATAATAAGTAACAAATGGGTGTTTGCAGTAAAGCTTAAACCTGATAGAACATTGGAGAGATACAAAAGCAGGTTAGTGGCTAAAGGTTTTTTACAAACTGAAGGCATAGATTATAATGAGACCTTTAGCCCTGTGGTGAAGCCCACTACCATACGTGTAGTGCTTACAATGGCATTGTCTAAAGGCTGGAAGGTGAGGCAACTTGATGTAAATAATACTTTCCTAAATGGAGAGCTAGAAGAAGAAGTATACATGTATCAACCCGAGGGGTTTGTGGATCAAGAGTGTCCAAGATATGTGTGTAGACTCAAGAAGGCTTTGTATGGCCTAAAACAGGCTCCTAGAGCCTGGTATAATAAACTAAGTACTTGTTTGAATTCTTGGGGTTTTAAGAGCTCCCAAGCAGACACGTTAATGATGATTTATGATGATGGAGTATATACTGTGGTCATTCTTATCTATATGGATGATATTTTAGTTACTAGATCTGATGATGGTTATATACAGCAAGTGATAACCAAGCTGAACGATGTGTTTGCACTAAAAGATTTGGGTGAATTAAACTATTTTCTAGGTATTGAAGTTACAAGGAGAGCAGGCAGCTTCCATTTGAGTCAACAAAAATACATTGCACAGTTACTAGATAGAGTGCAATTGACTGATGCTAAACCAGCTTCTACTCCTTTTGCTGCATGGAAGAGTCTTTCTAAATTTGATGGTCAGCCACTAGCTGATGCAGGACCTGTAGGTCAATTGTGGGAGCACTTCAGTATTGTACACTCACTAGACCAGACATAGCTTTTTCTGTTAATAAGCTTTGTCAGTTTTTATAATGTCCCACTGATTTCCATTGGCTTGCAGTCAAGAGATTATTGAGGTATTTGAAAGGAACCATTGGACACAGAATTATGTTATAGAAGATAGAAGTTTTGTCCATGATGGCATATGCAAATGCTGATTGGGCATCATGTGTTGATGATAGAAGAAGTATTGGAGGTTGGTGTATGAAAAAGTTTTTAATTACGGATCTAATAAGCCTAGAGGGGGGTGAATAGGTTATTTTCAATTTTCAACAAATATTATATAATCTAATCACAACGGCCAGACATGCAATCGCGTGTAAAGATAAATGCGGAATAATAAAATGACACACGATATTTTTAGGTGGAAACAACCTAGGCCACAACAATGACCTAAGAGGAAAACCACCGGTCCACCGGACCACCTAACTATCCACTATGAAAATAATGTTCAATTACAACCATAGAGTCCAGAAACTACCCGTTGCAGATAGATCCCCCTTTCTGTAATTTACTTACGAGCCGCTTGCTCCTTTCACAGCCTCCAATAGTTAGATGTCTGGATCCGGACCAACGTTCCGATCTACTTGAGTCACACAAGATCAACCGAACCCGTCACCTTCGGTAATTTCGAGTCACACGAAATACCGAACCTGTCACCTGTAACGTTAGCACAAAAACACAAGTGCAATGTGTGTCCTAGAGCGGATTCAAACAATAAACAATCCTAACTAGCAGATTCAATAACATGCGATGTAAAAACAGGATCAGCTAGCAAACTCTAGAACATTCAATATTAAGCTCAATATCATGAAAATCAATTAGGCATATGAATAAAACATGAAAAAGCCTAAGAACAATAGATGAAGAGAATAAGCACAATTCAGATGCTAGAAAGTATTAGTGCTGTATAATTCTAAATGCTCAAGTTGATTAATTATGCACAAACATCCCTTCACTTATATAGAGTCCAATCCTAGCTCAAATAGGATTTGCAATTCACTATAACTCTACTCATATCAGGATTTAGTTCTCAAAAGAATTCTACTCGTACAAGGATTCCACAATTCAAATAATCCTACGCAAATAAGGACTCTATTTCCACAACACTTTTATTCACACAAGGATTCTACTTTCTTAACACTTCTACTCATACTAGAATTTTGCTTTCTCATTAAATGAGTCAAATTGATAAAAGTAACACATGGGTCGAATACACAAAAAGAGTTTGAGTAGGAATATAATACTGGCTCGATCGATCGACAGGCCGTCTCGATCGATCGAGAAGGTCTCGATCGATCGATACACAAAACTCGATCGATCTAACTCAAACAGAGAGAACCTGGATCGAAGTTGTTCTATACTCGATCGATCGAAAAGGGTTCGATCGATCGATCCAATTGCTCGATCGATCCAGTCCAAACAGAGAGCACCTAGATCGAAGTTGTCTCAGTCTCGATCGATCGACCACTCGATCGATCGATCAATACTCTCGATCGATCGACCAACATGTGCACAATTACATTTTTCGTTACGATCCATACTAAGTGTCGTGCTTAATTGTGTGAAGATGTATGCATGATATAATATTATACCTGTCATATGAGCGTTCCAAGCTTGATGACTCCATCACCATGTATCGTCTGATTAATCGGTGAATTCCTATTCTAGATTACAATCAAACATTTTGTCCACGAAAATTGTCAATACAAAATAAACCTTACAGTGTATCTTCCTGGAAAATTTCTTAATTTCATGGAGTTCTGGTAAGCATAGGGTGGTGTCAAGATCATCCATAGAAGCAGAATTTAGGTCCTTGGCTTTAACTGTTTTAGAAATTTTGTGGCTTAAGAAATTACTACATGAACTGAATATACAACTTCCTAGTGCACCAATCTTGTTTTGTGACAATCAAGGAGCTGGAGCTTTGGCTAAACACCCGGTTCTTCACTCTAGAACTAAACATGTTGAGATAGATTTTCACTTTATTAGAGAAAGAATATTGAATGGAGACATTTGCATTGAGTATATTTCAACTCAAGATCAACCAGCAAATATAATGACCAAGTCTATAAGCTCAGCTCGTTTTTCTGATCTTAGAACCAAGCTCACTGTCTTGCATAGAGACTTGAGCTTGAGGGAAGATGTTAGTGTATATGAGAGTGATGTTACATCGGTTTGCAGTCTAGTATATTTAGACTAAATGATTGTTTGTTTTCTAGTGATAGAAGTAAGGGTATATGTCTGTTAGGGTGTAGTGATTACACCAGAATAATGCTCAATAGTTTGTTAGAGTTGTGGTCCCATTCTGTTGGTGTATAGGCTGACAGTAGTGATGCTATAAAGCAAGCATTGTAACCCACATGAAGATGATGATGAATAGTAATCAGAATTCAATAACAACTTTATAGTTACTTTACTTTCTCTCTCTTCTTCTTGTTCTTGATTCTTCAAAGGTTAGAACCTAAGTTCTTCAATGTCCCATTTCCTTTACTAAGAAGAAAATTAGTAAGATTCTTGTCAATGTCCTTGTTCGTATTTTTAGCTTGGTAGCGAGTTTTTTTGTTATTGTTTCAATAATACTGCATAAAAGATATAAACTCAAAGATAAAAAGGCGGAATATCAGGATTGTATAAGACAATTTGTTAATATCAATAATTGAGAGACGAATAACTTTTGGAGACATTGAGATTTATTGTATTGGAAAAGGTGGATTTGGTACTATCTACGTGGTTTATTTAAGAGAGGGTTAGATTGTTGCAATCAAGTGCACCAATATTTTGGATTCTACTGAAAATAGAACAATAAATCATATGAGCTACCAAAATGAGATAGACACTTTAAAAATATTAGGCAAAGGAACATCATAAAGCTTCATTGGTCATGTTCTACTAGGAGTTGTATGTACCAAATTGCTTCTGGAGGACCTTATGGCATGACTTTCAGACTTCGGCACAACAACAAGACTAATATTGCCCTTAGATTTATCCATTTCGACCACAATCTTCAACTCATGCTGCTATATGGCCCCAGACACACCTACATTTTGTTTCTTATTCTATGAATATTTCTCTTTCAATGCTCAACATCCACATTTTATTTGTAAATTTACTAATGTCTATATGTTTTTATATATGTTCAAAGAGCTAGCTCTACCAATTTGTTCCATAGACAAGTGTGATGTCTACAGCTTCAGGATCGTAGCTTTGGAGATTATGATGGGAAAGCATCCAAAAGAACTGGTAGAATTTGTATAGGAATCAACATTAAGACAAATTTTAAACAACGATGAAGTGTTTTTGAAAGATGTGTTAGACAAGTAGATTGGCAAGTATAGTAGAATTTGTGGTGACCATAGCATTGGCATGCACACAAACTTCCTCAAATCAGTGACCCTTTATGCATTATGTTGCACATAAGCTATCAACTATGCTTTTGGGTTACCCATGTAAGCCTTTCAAAAGATAACCATCAATGATCTTATGAGTTATCTATACCAAGGAAATAAACCAGCACCACTTTGTGCACTAGCTCTTGGTTCGGTAATAATGTTGTGTTACTTTTTTGTAATAATGTTAGGTTGGAATTAGGCTAATAAATAGAAGAATAATGAGAAATTACAAAAAATAACACTCTTAAAACATATAATAACAAAAATAGCACCCTAATAACATTGAATATTCAATATTGAATGAGTCTAAATTGGCATAATTCAATTTGAATGACGTCCAATTGGATGGGCGTTCAAAAAAATGATGTAAGAGTCATTTTTTAATTATAAAAATATATAATTAAACATAATATTTACTATTTTTGTTATTATAAATTTTGAGGGGTGTTATTTTTATTGTTTTCCTAATTATAAATATTAGTGAGGTCAAGTGTGTGTAATCTGATTGGTAATTCTCCATTTTGTTTTAGGAAACCTTGTATATACAGCGTTGAGATGCCTCTTTCGTAACATTATGGTGCAGTCAATTTACTGAATCAAGAAAGTAGAATACTCAGCACCACAAGAACTCTGTATGTTTCAGCCTCTTCTTCCTCCGTTTATTGTTCATTAATTCTCATCTTTCTTATAACAATTATAAAGGAGTGAATTTGACCAACCTAGTCCCAAAAATAACATGTCAAAATTTGACTGATGATATCTACTCTAACTATCAATGTATTTCCTCATATAACTTAATCCAACTGTTTATGTATAAAATATATTATTCCTTTTAACATTGTCTGAAATTCTAATTAGTTATAAAAATATAATAATTATGACTACACACCCCATGACCTAGGTAATATTAATTTTGATTTATGATGAACCTGCAATTACTTGCATATTAATAACCCTATCAATGTAGTATTGGATAAATAAGGGATCGTTAGGGATCGAGGACTGAAAGAACACCTACAATAAGTGTTAGTATAATAAATATTCACAAATATACAATGTGTACAAGAATTTATGGGGGTTTGGAATCAGTTTTTAACTAAAAGCAAAACAAACATTATATACAAGTGATCATCTCCATTCACACAACCATAGATACCCAAGCATTCAATCAAATTTTCATGACAAATAGCAACGAATTCACTCCCAAAAGCATGCATAAGAATCGAACCCTTGAGAATAAGGGCAACAACCTCAAATACCCAACATAATCTTCTAAAGTCTCTAAGACATAGGAAATGACCAACACTTAGATATTTTACTCGACTTAAACATAGCAGAAACGTCTAACCATATAAAAATCAAAATAGATCATTAAGCTTTCATGAATATAGTTCGAATACAAACTAAGATTATGGGTGTCAAACCATAAATAATAACCTTGCAATCCTCACACACACTTATAGCAAATAACTACATATCATTAACAATCAAATTTAATACTTTAATCAACTATGAAAATAAACAAGACTTATAGCAAATAAATCATATTTCCAATAAAAGAATTCAAAACAAATAACTTCAATGTAATAACAAGAAGAATTAAAAATAATAAATATAAAGATTACACTTTTGAAGCTTGAGAAGTCTTGGCGATGATCTTTTACTCTAAGGTTATGCAAATGAAGAGATGGTTTTGAGAGGTGAAGCCTTGCTCCTTATATAGGAGAATTGGTTGATTATCTTCTCTTCTTTTTCCAATGTGGGACTTATTGCACCTCCTTTATAGGATAATTTGATGCTAATATTTGCTCTAATTTCGATGTGGGACATGGTGTGCTCTTTTGATTTGAATTCAAAATCTAAGTTTTCGGCCAGATTGACCTTCGATCATCAGCCGTCAAAATAGATATGATCAAGTTCTTAGAGGTTATAGAAACTATACACGTAGGGCTTTCCAATGACACCTCATTCATGATTTTTGGACTTCTGAGCTGTTCGGTAGAGCCTCGTGAAGTTGAACTACAAAATCTATCAAAATTTTGATTTCCTTCCAATTTGAGTTTTATTCTGATTATGATTGTTTCTTGGTCTCCTCTCCTTCCTTTTTAAGTGTAGCACACCGTAAACACTCCAATTTGATGATGATAATGCAAATTTCCTACAAAAGAATTAAGAATTTATAAGCAAAGGAAAGTTTTCATTCTTAGAACAAGAAAGTTACTATAAGCAAGAAAAGCTCAAAAACTACATTTTTGCTTATTTTTGTACATCAATGCTATCTAGGAACTCATATCAACAAACTAAGCTAAAAGAAGCCTAATTAAGATCAAAGAGTAACCAAATGTGGAAGGAAATACATTAAAAATGTCACACAAAATGTTCTTATCAATTTATCCATATATTAATGCTTAGTTTATTACTTGTCTATATAAGTGACTTACAAGAAAAAATACAAAAGGTTGCTGATTAATATTCTAACAAATGTTTCTAAAACTCTTACCCGTCTTAAATACATAACCTATATAAATGACACTTTTAATTTTTTTTAAAATAATAGTTACACACAAACTCACCCACGTACATACAAATAGAATGACAAAGTTTGAATACTCACTTTTTCATTTCCCATAACATACATAAAACATTGTGCTACAAGCCAAATAATATTGACGTTTTGAATTTTCATTGCAATATGTTTGAATAAAAATATTTGATAGCAATTATGCTTAAAAAACTTCAATTGCAATTTTTTATTCATCATATAGAAATATTAGCAATCATTTTTTTTTCCAAACGATGTTATGGTTGGGGGAGTCCAATTTTGAGAATAATAAAAAGCTTCAAAGCATTACCACTACAATAAAGCCATAGTTAATGAAATGTTCATTTTTTTCACTGATAATTACATTTCAAATTATATTTAACTTATTTAATGTTCAATATTTTATTACAAAACTGATTATTCATGACCTAAGGAATAAAAGTGCCTAATAGTATTGACGATAATGCATACTCAATTTGGTCCTTATGTTGTGAAGAAATTGAAGACATTAATTATCTCTTGCTTGTTACAGTGAGTCATTGAAATTAATATTTGTCTATCTATAATAGAACTCTAGCTTGTACTAAATTCTAGTTTATACAGGACTCTTGTAATTGATTTTCTATATATACCTCCATTGTGAGGAAAGAATCAATAAAAATAATAATTAATTCACTGTATATTTAACTTGGTATCAGAGCGAAGGTTCAAAAGGGAAAATTATCTTTTTTCTTTGTCTCTATCAGCACGCCACTGTATCCATCAACACACGGTTGTGATCTCCATTTCACCGTCATTTCCATCAGTGCAACTGTCGTCTCCATCAGCACGTCGCTTTGTCGTCGCACTCTGTTAGGTGCCATCCCCGCCTCCTGGTTTCATCTGCCTCTTGGAAAGTGTAGGTTTTATCAAGTTCCATCGGTTTGCCATCACGCTCCGTCTGGTTCCGCCACTCTACCATAGTGCTCTATTAGGTTCTGATGCTGATCCAGGTTCCTCACCTCTTGGTTCCATCCACCTCCTAGTTTCCCATCCAGCCTTTTTGTTTCAATCTTCTCGCCTCTCAGCAATTCCTTAACACATCACCAGTCCATTCCTCTCAACCCTAATCGAGTCAAACACTAGTCCAAACAACCCACTCCCACTCCCACTCCCACTCCCATCACCAGTCCAACCCTAGCCCAGCCACCAATCAATCTAGTCAACCCAATCAACAAACCCAAAAAAAAAGGTAACATGTTTTTCGCTGCATGTTATTGTTGTTTGTTTTAATGGGAGATTCAAGAGAAAATCATAGTTCTAAGACCAATGAAATTCCAAAATTTGAAGTCTCTTCCAAAAGTTCAGAAGGTGGCTCTTTCGAAGGTGCCAAACTCAATGGAACTAACTTACGAACATGGAAAAGGGTTATGTCTGCTTATCCATGGTATGCACAAGATGGGACATGTGAATGGATCAATCAAGTCTCCTCATCAAGATGATGTGGAGGCCTATACTAAGTGGGAGGATGATGATGGCTTTGTAATGTCAATTCTATTCAGAGCCATAACTGATGATGTACTATAGATGGTGGAGGAGTGTGAAACCATTGAGGCCATATGGAGTACTCTAGGAGATCTCTATACAAATGAGTCTAACTTTATTCAAGTTCATGAATTAATGTGCAAAGTTGCTAGCATGCAGCACAATGGGAAACCAGTATCTGTGTTTTTACTAAGCTAAATAATGTATAATCAAAAGAAACCGTGCAAAATTAAAAATCAAGAGGACCTTATATGGTACCAGAAAGAGAAGGAGCTTGAGCGAGTGCATGCATTCTTGAGAGGACTTGATACAAAACATAATAGTGCCAAGGGCGAATTGCTTCGAATGCCAGACCCTTTGAGCTTGACTATAGCTTTTACATACATCCGTAAGCATGAATATTCTCAACAGGAAAGTCTTCATTAGGCACAAGTTGAAGTATCTAGCCTAGCCATACAAGCCAAATCAAAAGCACCTTTCCTCTAGCAGCAGAGTTCAGGTCCACTTCATCAGTAAGGACTTCTACTAGGCTTTCCCAACTACCATCGTCCTCAATACTCTTATTGCAATAAAGTTGGGCATCTTTGATAGACTTGTTGGAAACTAAACCCACCCTTGAAACCTAAAAGGCAAAATTATCATCCTAAAGCAAAAGTAGCTACGGTGCAAGTAGTCCAAGAACTAGATTTCTATGGAGTGACTGGACAGGATCATCATGTGACATGTGGAGGTACCCCTATAGCTTCAATAGCTGGTCGTGGTAAGATTGGTACGGCCTTAAAAATTTCTCACTTGATTGGATCTAATACTTGGATTATTGATTCTGGTGCGTCTAATCATATGACTTTTGATAAATCTTATATTACTGAGTTATCTTCCCCACCAGTGTCTTATGTTAAGAATGCTAATGGTGAGACTTTTCCTGTCTTAGGGAAGGGGTCAATTTGTATTACTCCAACTTTATAGATCCATAATGTTTTATATGTGCCTGAGTTATCTCATCACTTAATATATGTCCCACAGTTGAATATCGAGTCTAAATATTCTGTAACTTTTTATCCTATGTATGTGATTTTTCAAGATCTTCTTACCAGGGAGATAATTGGTCAGAGGGTATCTGAGGGGTAGTTTGCTCTATCTGGATCAAAACTACTCAAAGGAGAAACTAGAAGCACAGTCCCGCACCGCCTTGACTTCAAGTTTTGACAAGTTAAGTGAAATTTAGTTGTGGCATCGGTGCTTAGGGCATTCGTCTTTTAGTCTTATGAAAAAATCCATGCCTACTTTGTCTATTGGTGTGAGTGAGTCTATTTTACGTTATGAGACATGTGTTTTGGCTAAGAGCCATTGTATTACTTATTCTTCTAGTATTTTTAATAAAAGTTCTATTCCTTTTGAATTGATTCATTTTAATATTTGAGGACTATCTAGAGAGCCTACTATATCGGGTACAAGGTATTTTGTGTTGTTTGTTGATGACTGTACAAGATTGTCATGGGTTTCTCTTCTTAAAATCAAAGATGAAGTTTTTCTAGCGTTTCAAACCTTTCGTACTCTTGTTCAAATACAATACAATAGCACAATTAAAGTCCTACGTTCTAACAATGGGGTAGAATATGTTAATCATGTTTTCCAAGATTTTTTTCAAACACATGAGATTGTTCACCAAGCTACTTGCCTACAAACACTAGAACAAAATGGGGTGTTTGAAAGAAAAAATCGTTACTTACTTGATATGGCTTGTGTGTTCCTATTTAGTGTTCATATGCCAAAATATATTTGGGGCAATGCTTTACAAGCTTCCTCCCATCTCATCAATCATCTCCCATCTAGTGTCCTTCATGGACAAATCCCATTCGAGGTTCTCGCATCTCATGTATCCTTGCAATCATTTTAAAATCTTCCTGCTCGTGTATATGGTTATGTTTCATTTGTACCTGTTCCTAAAAATCAGATGTCTAAATTAGATTCCTGGATAATTAAGTGTGTTTGTTGGTTATGGAGTTTATTAGAAAGGGAATAAGTGCTTCCATCCACCTACCATAAAGTATTATGTCACTATGGATGTTACCTTCTTTGAGGACATGAGCTCTTTTTCCTCACCTGATATTACTCGTTAGGGAGAGAATTCATATTTTGAAGAGCTGTATCATAGTAAGGGGGAGAAATTAGAAGAATCACCTACTGATATTTTGATGGGTCCAATTGAGATTCTTAACCCATTGAATTCAGTAGTCGAAGAAGAAGATGCTCCAAGTATCCAAGCACCAGTTTCGGTCACTAAAAATGAAAATGAAGACATAGTTGTTCCCTCAGGAATCACTCCTATCCTTGATCAACAGCTCTCTAGTACTGAAGTTACTCATATGAGGTATGTACACCTACTAATACTAGTAGCATTGAGTCTAGTGTTGGATAGTATGTGTTACCAAATAGGTCTACACGGGGTTAACTAGCCCAAAGATATGAACCAAATATTCATACAAAATTAAAATATCTTGTAGCCAACTACATGTCCACTAAAAGATTGTCTAAGCCATATGAATCATTTGTAAATCAAATATCTACTGTATCTATACATAACAAAGTGTAGGATGCATTGGGAGATTCAAAGTGGAGGAAGGCAATAGAGGAAGAGTTGGAGGCATTACAGAAGAATAATACTTAGCAACTTGTGCCTCCATTACAAGGTAAGAAGGTAGTTGGTTATCGCTGGGTATTTACTGTGAAACATAATACTAATGGATCTGTGAATCAGTATAAAGCCCGTCTTGTAGCAAAAGGGTTTACTCAGACATATGGTATAGACTATGATGAGACTTTTGCTCCTGTTACCAAAATGAACACTATTCGGGTTATGCTCTTGCTTGCCACAAGCTCAAAACTGGCCACTTTGACAGCTTGATGTCAAGAATGCGTTTCTTCATGGAGAGTTAGCCGAGGAGATATATATGAGTCTTTCACCTGGGTATGTAGGTACTTCTCCTGGTAATTTTATATGCAAATTGAGGAAGTCTATATATGGTCTTAAGTAGTCCCCATGTGCCTGGTTTGGAAGGTTTTCATAATTCATGCAGAAGGTTGGTTACAAATAGAGTAATTCAAACTATACGCTGTTTCTCAAATATCAACAAGGGAAGGTAACAGCTCTAATTATTTGTGTTAATGATACGGTAATTACTGGCAATGATACTATCGAGATGGATAAATTATATAGACAACTAGCCTCTGAATTTGAGATGAATGACTTGGGTGAACTGAAGTACTTCTTAGGGTTTGAGGTAGCTAGGGGGCGAGAAGGGATTTACCAGTGTCAAAGAAAATACATTCTTGACTTACTAATTGAGACAGGTATGTTGGATTGCAAACCTGTTGATACTTCTATTGAGCAAAACCATTATTTAGTAGAGTATTCAAACCAAGTACCAACTGATTGAGCTCACTATTAGAGATTGGTTGTGTGCTTAATTTATTTGGCACATACTAGACCAGATGTTGCATATGCAATAAGTGTGGTACGTCAGTTTCTGCATAACCCGAGTAAGAGTCACATGGATGCTATTGTGAGAATTTTAAGGAACTTGAAGTCAACTCCTGGGAAAGGAATACTGTTTCTAAACACAAAAACACTCTTGAAGTTTATGGCTTCATAGACGCATATTGGGCTGAAAATATTACAGATAGAAGGTCGACATTAGGTTACTTCATCTTTGTGGGAGGTAATTTGGTTACATGGAAAAGTAAGAAGCAGAAAGTTGTGGTGCGGTCTACTGCTAAGGTTGAGTATAGAGGTATGGCTCATGGGGTTTATAAATTGCTGTGGATAAGAAGTTTGCTATTTGATTTGGGTTTCAAATCAAAAGTACTCTACAGTTGTATTGCGACAATCTAGCAGCTATTGATATCTCACAAAATCCAGTACAGCATGATGCACTAAGCATGTAAAGGTTGATCGTCACTTTATAAAAGAGAAGCTAGATGCCAAACTTATTAGCTTCCCTTTTGTTCCCACTAAAATGCAACTTGCAGATGTTTTCACCAAATGAGTTTCCAAAAAGGCATTTTATGACTCACTAAGCAAGTGGGGCATGGTCGATATGTATGTGCCAACTTGAAAGGGAGTGTTAGAGTGAGTCGTTGTAATTAATCTTGTCTATCTGTAATAGAACTCTAGTTTGTACAGGATTCTAGTTTATACAGAACTCTTGTAATTTATTTTCTATAAATACCTCAATTGTGAGGAAAGAATCAATAGAAATAATAATTAATTCACAGTATATTTAACTTACTAGAATTGATGTCTTTCTAAGATGGGGTTAATTAATGAACTTGTTCATTTGGGTGTTATAGAAATCCAAGATTGGATGATAATGCTTTGGAGTATTTGGAATGAAAGAGTTGATGATGAAGAGCTTTGGAGAAAATTAATTGTCATATGATAGAGAATTTGGAAAACTAGAAATGAGAAAAAATTTTAGAAGATAAGTTGTTCAACTGAAAAGACCATAAGGTTAATTACTTTCTAATTGTTTGAGATTGAAAATGCTATATTTTTATGTGAAATTCATATTTATTTACTTATAAGATGTGGCAAGATTGTGTGTAGTTTTTACCTTATAAGGTTTATTTCAGCTCTGTCTTAGAGCTCTCTTTTGTAATGTTTTCACCATCAATGAATTACCTATGCTCGAAAAAAAAAGAATAAGAGTTTCCTAACAAATATTTATTTGTCTATTCCTCTCCCATTCTCTATGAAACTCATACAAGGGCTATATGTTACATAACTCAAAATTTTCAAAAAAATTTAAAAATTAAAAAAATTAAAAATTTCTAAAACTAAAAATATTTCCAAAGTTTCTAAAAAAGTTATTTTGTATAATATATTACTACAATTCTATGTATGCACTAATATTTGTGAAACACGTGGATAAAAGCGCTTATTTTTTTAGTTATTTTACTCACAATTGCTATCACTTTTGTTAACGTGTTTCCTAAACATTGATAGTATATACATACAATGACATATTAAAAATTACATAGAAGAATTAAAACAATATATATTACTGCAAATAAAATATATGTATATGCAAACAAAATATACATGTAATCAATTTTCTTATAAATTTAACATGGGCTATAGTCCCCAAGAAGTTGCACCCCAAGATGGAATGTCCTGTTAATCCATCTAACCCATTAATTTTATGGTTTCATCTAATTTTGTTTCACTTATTTTTTTGACATGTAGGGAGGCTATATATTGACATATTTAATTTGTCTCAATTCGGTCTAAATGAGGCAAGTAAAAATATAAAATTAATAGAAAAAATAACATAATATACATATAATAACCATGATTTAATTATGTACAACGTTAAATGGATGGAATTGATGAAATATAATACTATGAAATTTAAATGTGTGAACTTTTAAACCATCAGCACATGATATAAAATATAAAATAAGATTAGACAATCTACTTTACAACTCTATCTATATATAACAACTTGCAAAAGAGCAATAAAAGTACTCAATAATCATGACATTAGTAAACTAGGGAAAATTATCTAATTTGGTGTGTGAAATATCAGTTGTTACAAAAGTAGTGTATGATTTTTATATATTACAAATGTAGTGTTTGGGAGGTTAACTGGAATGGTTAAGTGACTTGACTCTAACTAACTCAACTCAATAACGAGTTTTTTAAATAAAAAAAAAGTGAAACAAATCTAAATACTCGCGTGTTTCATTTTTCGTTTTCCCTTTTCTCTTTTCCCTATTCAGTTTCGCTCCAGTTGAAGCAAATTTGGGACAATTTTGCTCCTCAATCAGGGACAGATTTAACAATTTTCTTCTTTTCTTGTAATTGTCTTACGTTTATGTCTCTCTTTTTTTAGCATAGTTGATTTCAATGTTTTATTTTCAATATGTTCTTAAATATATTATAGACAAAGGTTAGATTTTATGGCTCCAAGTGTATCATTAGACAAGTTTTTATTGACAATTTTTGTTACCTTGAAAGTATCTATTATACAAATTAAGAAGCTCAAACTAGGGTTGAGTTTTTGTTTTAAACTGGTACTGTTTATGAAGGGACAATGTGATTGGGTTTTATAAGAGGAGGAAGAAGAAGAGGTGAAAGGAAGCTTGTGAAAAAAAGAAGGTAATTGTCGTTTTTCAATTTGGTGTTGTTTTGAACTGTTTGTCTTTTTTTTTTCAATATTATCACAAAATACATGTTGGTTGTTTTGAGGTGCTTTTGAATTTGATTCTTGAAGGTAATATTTTTGTTTACATTTGATCAGTTTTATTGATGGGATATAATTCTTTTATCTAGTATTGTATGTCATTAATATCCACAAATCTTAAACACGTGCTGGTTGTTTTGAGCTACTTCAGAGTTTGATGGATAGCATGCATGTTCTCTCAAAGTATATTCTATGCTTACATGTATAGTAAACTTGAAATTAATGCTTAATTTCTTATGCATAAGAATTAGCCGTTTTAATTTTCAATAATAGTAGAAAATATACCAATTTTTGGGCCTCTAAGGAATTTCTTTTGAAAATGATTTTTAATGTGCTAATTCAATTCAATTGATGTTTGACAATTTTCATGAAAAATAGAATAAATTAGTGCTTTTGATAGAAGTAACTAAGAGAATAGTTTTGAATGTATAATTTATTCTTAAAATAATTATTGGCATACATTCAAAATTAACAATTTTATTCTAAAAAACTAAATACTTTGTTTTGAACCAATTTTTATATACTACTTTTGAATTCACATTTTAAGGACATTCGTTCTTATACTCATTTTAACTTGAATTTTTAGAAGTATTTGCAAAAAATGAGAGAAGGTTCACATAGGTTAGTAAACATGTAGGTAGGTTAATGATGTCATGAATGCAATTATATGAAGCAACTAATTGCATCAAAACTATAAGACCTTGTAGCCTTCTTGTAATTACAAATTTTTATGTGCCAATTATAATCATAAATTTGGAAAAACAATTTTAATTCGAATTTTCTCACCTAATTCACTTCTTTAAGTAGAAAAAGTAACCATTACAAGTGAGCATGTTTGAGATACTCATATGCTGGATAAATAAAAATAAAATTAGTTTGAGACATTTATAAGATCTATATTGTCTTTAAGCTTTTATCATATGACATATATTTTATTTACATGTGTATAAAGCACCATACATTTGAAATTAATTTTGCATTTAAATGTAAAAATATAATATAAAAAGATAATATGTCACATTTTGTAGCCAAGTTATTCAACTTTAGCAATTGTTCATCATTGATATAATCTTCTCTTTCTACTTGCCATTAATCAATAGTAGTATTAGGAGAATCATCTTAAACAATTATAGCAACAATTTATAACCAAAAATATTTATTGATAATATAGTCTCCAAAACAAATTTATAACGTGTTGCAAATCTTGCAACGTGTTGCAGTTTTTGCAAAATCTTGTAGTTTTGTGAAATGTATTTACAGTTTGTGCAAGAACAATTGAAAAATTATGTTATCTTCATATTATTTATTAGAAGTATAATAGAATTAACTAGGTGAGAGATTATATTTACATTAACATACTCATCGCTATAGCAATTTTCAAAATTTTGTACTATGATCAATAAAAATTTTAGATCTACATCAATGCCATCTATGATTTAGTGGGATAGTTACAACTTTTGTCATAAATATTTTAATCTTCCATTCATTTCATCATTTATGTTTGTTCTTTTGTAGTGTAAAACAGTTAATGATTTTGAGCTCACTAGAGTCATTATATGCCTTGTATGGAAAATTCTTTTTTTATTATAAAAAATAATCTATCCATCATTATTGCTTCCAATTTTTAAATTTTCTTTATTGGGCTTATTAATAACCCTATTCATTTAGAATTTCATTTTTTTCTATATTTTTGATATAATTGTACCATATAAATAGGTGGAAGTCTTGTTAAGTTATTTTATTTTATTTATTTTCTTGGATAGTTTGCTAGATGTTATAGTTGGTAATGTGTAATAGTCTGATTTTATTTACCTTTTTTATAGCTTTGATTTCGTTTATTTTATAACAACAAAAAAGAGTTTTAATTGTCATTCTTGTTTATGATAATTTATTTGTTTTCATCTTTTATTTTAGTTAATTTGAGACTTGACAAAATGATGAGATTTTTTTTTCTTTACAAAGGATTCTTATAATTTATAATTATAAATCTATGTATGGTTAAATCACACCCTAGGTATGGCTTATTATGTAGATTTTCTATTAATCTATCACTGTACCTCATACATCTTCTCTCCGATTGTGTTAGATAAATTAGTGAAACCATCGAACATCATAATTAACTACAATATTAGGCATGTGTTTACATTTTGTTTGTTATTTTGCATTACAATTTATGTAATAATTTTCATTAAATGAAATATTGAAATATATAATAATTGTTGTAATGTAATATATAAATTTTCAAATAATGGTTACGAAGCTATTTCCTAGAACCAAAAAAGGGAGAGGTCAATACTATGGATTGACAATTGTATCATGTCATTCGCCAATTAGAGTGATTGAAAATTTGGTAAAATACCTTAGTCCTAATGGACAAGAGTTGTTTAGGCAAACCTATTTTGGTCACTTGCTGGATGTTAAGAACTTGAAATGGTCAGGTGCCATAAGCCAACATTTGCTCCTTAGGAGATTTGTATGATTATGATGAAGATAATAGCCTATGGTTTACTATAGGAAATAAGGACGTAAGTTTGGTCCTGTTGAATTTGCATTAATTACTAGTCTTAACATAGGTAATGAAGAAGCCATAAGACCTAAAAGTGTAAAAGGTCAATGCAGTAAATTTTGTAAGTAATATTTCAATAAAGAAGAAAAAATAAGCCGAAAGTTTGTTGAAGAGTTGTTTATAAATGAGTCAAAAAAAATGATGAAGTTCAAGTGAAGTTGGGTTGTCTTTATACTTTGTATGTGTTTTTATTTGGTAAGGAAATGTGAAACTATGTGAAGTTGGAGAATGTGGATCTCCTTGACCACATGGATGTTTTTAACAAAATGTCGTGAGGTGAAATAGTTTATGAGTCATTAATTAAATGATTGAAGAATAGATAGGCAGATAAGGCAGTTGGTACCAAAGGGTAGCCTCTTTGTTCTAAAAAGGGGGAAGTAAAGATTTTGCTAAAAAATAATATGCCTCGTACTACGTACAAGGATTTGGTTATTCTTTTCAAGTTTGTAATTTTAAATAATATTTATGTAATTTATAATTTGGATTGAAATGGCTAACACTTGATTTTTTTTATTAATTAAAAAAATATATTGAAATGATTCGATCCCAGGTATAAAGCTATCCCAAGATTGTCGAGGTGTGCTAATGCGTATAGAGTTCGGAGAACCACCCCTTGCATTTTAAATTGGACTTGTGCCAAAGCTCCTGACTTTAAAAGTTTGGATTAACTTGTATTTGGATCGAAATGTGTAAATTCTTACTCTTAATATTAAGTAGTTATTTACATGTATTATATAATAAATTTCATATTTTTTTTGCAAAGGGTTGCATCAAATGGACATTTTTATATACTCGTATTTAATTTATTTTGTCATATGTTTAATGGAAATATGTTGTGTTAGGTTACTGTATTATCTAAATTGAACCGGACTAATGAGGAGAAAGAGAAGATATATTATAAGTCCGTTGAAGCATTGGATTATAGACATCCAAACTCTGCTAATGAGGAGGACAAACATGTATTTCAAGTGGGGATGATGATGAAGTTCTTAGAGATATTAACAATTTAGATAGAAGTCAAGTATTAGTGATATATGTCACTTATTAATATGCTTATTTGTTAAATTTAGTTCCATTAAAAAATACTGGATGTATATGAAGCTTTGGTTTAATAATATGTGAAAGTATAATCATTACTTATTATTTGATGCCTCACAGGAGGCTTTTTCATCTATTGTTCCTGCATTAAATCAGTACATTGATGCCTTATTGAAGTCTTTTAAGAAAGAGTTATTAAAAGACTTCAAAGAAATGACGAAAGATTTTGTAAAAAATGTGAGTTTTTTAATGTATATTGATTATCAAATACTAGTAAAGTAAATTAATTAGTTGACCATTTTATTCGTTTTGATTTAATGTAATGTTCTTTATGCAGGAAACTAGTGAATCAAGTATTGGAAGAAATAATATTGAAGAGGAAAAAATAAATGAGATGGCTACTGAGAGAAATGATGGATCATGTAGATGTAGATGCTGAAGTTGATAAAGGGAAAGGGATTGTAGATGCTGACATTGAAATTGGAAAAGAAGTGAGGGGCCAACATGATTGTGGCCTTGGAGTTAAAGAGATTGTTGTCAATTCTGATGATAATACTAGTGGTGTAGATCTCAGTTGTGAAGATGATGTTATTGCGATCACCAATACTTTATTGAAAAGGAAGGGTGATGCTAAGCTTTATAAAAGAGCTAAAAAGAGACATGTCGTTGATGAAAAAATGTTAGCGAATATAAGAGAGTGCGAAAATTTCCAACCTTGAGCGTTAAGTTGGTGATTTGCATAAGAAAGCTTATGCCAAATGGATCAAGAATAAGAAGGTAACATATTCACAACTTTAATGAGCATCTATGATGTCATATATATTCTATTTTTATTGTCTTTTGTTTAATATAGTTGTTGTTAACTTTAATTAATTTGCAAAATTCTTAAATATGCATATAAGTAGTAGATATTAATTTGGATCATAACATTTACAAAAATAAAATTAATATTAGGGAACATCATCCATGATGTTTCGATTGACTACATTTTTTCGTTTAAGTGTTAAAACCTTTACAATATATGCATAATGTTTAATTGAATTTTTGAAGAAAATTTGTATGATGATAACTGATCAATAAGTTGTGAGAATTATTTTTCTTTACTTGCACAGTATGTATTGAGATAAGGTTGATGAATTACACATTAGAAAAAGGTGAATTTTACAATTTATTTGTTAACACTATATAAAGGTTGTGTTCTTATCATGATACTTAATAAAAGCACACGAAAACAAAAATGACTTAGGTGTTTATAATTTCTTTGTTCTCTGTACATCTGCCACTTGAGTTCTTAACTTGTATAATTAATGTTTTTCCTAAAATTTCATGATTTAAATTGTATTACATGTAGCAAAGTATCGTGTTCAGTTGATGGGCTACCTCTTTGCAAATCTTGATTTCTAGCATTGGAAGACTCAACTCAGTTATTAAATGAGGAGGTATGATAAACAATACTCAAATTAATATTATTAGCTAACTTTAAATGTTAAAAGTGCCATCATTATTAAAGATATTCATCAACTTATGTTTTATATTTGTGTACAGCACATTAATGTTCTAATGGCATTGTTTCGTAAACGTCGTTAATTGAGACTAGATTTGATTAATCCATCATTTATTACAGTGGATACGACATTTACGATAAAATTTTATTATATGTACAACATTTTTTTTTAATTCATATAAAGATGGTGTAAACAAAAAATTAAACAAAGCTGGAAATTTATTTTACAGGCTAGAGCTAAAGAGACTGTTAAAATGATGGATAAAGAAGCCTTGATAATACATATTTGAATAGCACCAACTTGTATGCTCGGGGACAAACAAACTCTTCTTATATCCAACCATGGTGCGAGGTTGATTTCATTTATATACCTTTGTGAAAGGTAATCATTGGATCCTTCTAGTTGTGGATAGGATATTACGACAATTGGCACTATATGATTCGAACGAAGGAAGACAAGTTGCATCACAACGACAAAATTATTTGTGAACTATGTTTCGAATTCTTCCTACAATGATAGAGGAGGTAGAACTTGAATATGGAGAATATTGTGGAGGTAGCCTCTCATCTCAAGCACCAAATTGGATTATTTGTGGTCCGGATGCTAAAGTTTCCCAACAACCACTGGGGTAAGCTGCTGTTTATATTTCCTGGTCAATTGTATGTTGATTTTTTAAATTTTACTTTTTTATTTCACTAAACATATTGGTTGCATCATAACATTTATTTAATTTTTTATAGGAGTGTTGATTGTAGAGTTTAGATGTTGAAGATCGTTGAATATTTGAAAGCTAGACATCCAATTAAATCTATTACTCATGACATGATTTTGATATGGAGGAAAACGATTTATGAATGTATATTTAATCATAGTATGCTACTGTTTTGAAGAAAATGGTGACGAATGGTTAAATGAGAATGTCATTTTGGGGTTAGTAGGGAATGTGTAAATTTTAGTTTATTGCAAATAGAGATAGAGTTGGGAATGTATTCCCAATTTTTTTATAAATGCAGATTTAGATAGTTAATCATTTTCTACTTTGATGTACATATGCTTCTACTTGGATTATTGGACATGCAATTAGTGTTTGAACATTATCAGTATGAGAATACATGAATGTGTGATTTCATTTACTAATTCCAACCTTAAATTTACTTCAAAAACAAATCATGAGATTTGTCATTTACTAAATTGAAAATACCAATATAGTATTGTTGCTGCTTATTTCTATAATGATGTTTCATTGTGATCTAAATCCAATATAGCATTTTATTCGAATGTATTATAACTACTAATTAAGTTATTCGTTCATGAAGATAGATTATTGCATATGCTTGTAGATTATTGCATATGCTTGTAGTAATCTACAAAGTCTTATAGTAAAAATATGACAAAATATTAATGATGTAGAAAACCATCATGCTTACTTTCCAAATTTGTTTTCCTGTAAAAAAAAAATAAATTCAAATTAAGAGGAAAAAACAATAACAAAAGCCAACAAGTTTAATACATGATACCCAAAATAGGTCCAAAGATAGAAATTACTTTTTCCCAAATTTCTTCAATCGTACACATATTTCTCTTAATGAATTCAATCCTAACCATAGCCCGAATTAGGATAAACCACCCTATTTAATAGTTACACGAAAAGTCAATCACAAATCATTCAACTTACTATTAATATTTTCAAGTGTGTGTAAGAATAATATTACATGTACATGAGGACAAAAGGAATAGGAAATTATTTCAACTTTTATTCTTGAAAAAACAAGCTTACCAATATTGATAAAGATTTTGACTTTTAGTCTTACAACATTTACTACTCCTATTTAAAGAGTACTCAAGTTTGAAGCATATCGTGGTCTTTATCCATCAAAGAAAATTGTATGAGAATTTATACCATATTAGAGACCGCAAAGAAGACATGGAGTACGGAATTGCTATTGTATGTATTTCATACCTTCTTTCATATTTTATATAATAGTTTTATTTATATGATAATTAATTAATTTTTTACAAATTAATTTGAACAGACAAAAGAAGTTGCTGGCATTCAAAAAAAAGGTAATGTTCACAGAAAATGTTATTAATTTTGAATAGAAAATAATTTACCATCTTTCAAGGTGGTACCTCTAGTAGCTAGAAGCAGAACAACATTACTTAGAGAGAAGGTAAACTTCCTAAGGTCATGTAAGAATATGTCTTTAAATAATATTCAAGATGATTATGACTTTAAGGATTCTGAGTTACTTATAGGCTTACAATCATTAATAGAAGCTAGGCCATTGCCTATTGACTTCATAACAAAAGTTGAAGATGTAATAAGTGAGTTCATGACATTCAAATGGTCACTTAAACTTGACAGCCTTGCAAGGATCAATAGGTACTCAGAGAATAGTGAAATTGTTACAAGGTGCGTCAAAGAGCTAAAAAATATTATTGCACAAACTAATTCTCTCATTGTAGATATTGTGGAACAAAATGAATTTTCTATTAAGTGTGATACAATGTCGTAACCCGATGCAGTACCTATCAAGCTTAAAGAAGAACTGACCAATAATCTCATACAATGTAATTTCACATTAGAATCTTCTGAATAATCAGTTTCTCATCTTATTTTGGCAAGGTCACTTAAGTCTAGCAAACTAAAGAACAATGGACAAGTTAATCGTTCCATGGGAGAGATGTGTTTCACATGGGATGGTCTTAAACAATTATTTGGAATACTTTGAT
Organism: Elaeagnus macrophylla; assembly: GCA_029378325.1. NCBI lineage: Eukaryota > Viridiplantae > Streptophyta > Magnoliopsida > Rosales > Elaeagnaceae > Elaeagnus > Elaeagnus macrophylla. The sequence continues at coordinate 124,311 of JARDWI010000224.1, forward strand.
GTATTTATAATTTAATATTTATTTTAATCATGTTTTGTACGACTTTTTCAATTATAATCATTAAATAATATGTACTTTCTCTATTATTTGATTTTCATTAACGCACTAATTAATTTATTCTAAGAACAGTAAGATCTTAAAATAGCAAAAATATTTACTGCAATGGATTACAGCAAAAATATAATAAAGTAAAATATTAAATTGTCGTTCAATACATTTCATAATAAGAATGATAAATTATTAATAAATATAAAAAGATAAGCACATAGAATTATCTATAAAAGTTGTTCTTTAATTGAGATAATATAGTCCTAATAATGCCCCGAAACAAAAACGAACTTTCTTTCATTGAAATAACTTCTTTGTTTAAGTCCTCCAGTGTTTTTGCGTTTGATGTCATTTCAGCTTGTAAAATAATAACTTCATTTTCCTTGCACTCAATATCACGACACAATTCATTAACTATGTCAATTATTTGGTTTAGCCAAGAATATTTCTGCAATACTGGAAGGATTGTCAATTGTGGATTCTAAATAAGAAGTTTTAAGGTCGCCAACTTTGGTTCTCGTTATCTTTATGCATTTACGAAAAGTAGCAATTTTTTTTTCATGTCAACAAAACTTGGAGGTTCAATACTAAGTCGCAATGAACATGCCTCCCTATCAATTGAATTATAACATTTTTTATTTCCATGGCACTTTATGATAAAATTTCGAACATCTTCTGGTACAATATCTAATTGGAGTATGATTTATAATGAAGATATTAAATTGATTAGTGAAAATTATTCATCAATAATATTCATAAAAGTGTATCGTTGGATACCCTACAAGAATTTCTTTGCCACATGAACCATTTCATTATTCTAATAATCATGGGAGTAATTAAATCATTTTTGGATTAGACAAGTTCTAATACTGATAAAGTTTCATCATTTTTCATAATTTACTATTCGATAATCCAACCCCGTATTATGAAAACAAAAAACAAAGAGATGTTAACTAACTAATATATAGATTTTGTATTTAAATTAAATAATGAATGAGTAATACGTACCACTTCTCATTCAAGAGAGAGATAATATTCAAATTAGCTAACTTTAAAATGCATTGTCTTAGTATTACAGAAATTAGTGAATTGGGTAATAATAAGTGTGAAATCGGTACTTATAGGCTTGAAAATAATTAATGTACAAAAGTTTTAACTAGTTATCATGTTGATAATATATTGTAATTTTTATTGTATATTGCTTAGTGACTCGTCATTAGTTTTAGTTAGAAAATCAATTATATTCTTATTCTTTTTATTGGTACATGTCAAATAATAGTCAACTATCAATATGATTTGTTATCTTTTTGGGTAAGACTTAACCCAATGAATTCTCATTCATTAGACACAAGTAAAATCACCTTTAATATTACTGCAGGTATTTTAAAAAAGGAAATACGTTTTATTCACTTTAGTCCTGTATATGAATACGTACTTAGTAGGAGAAACAAAAAATTTTCTCTCTCTGTCAGAGACTTACCTCAGTGAATAGTCCTTCAAGAAAATAAAATATTGTTGTCATTTTTGGTAAATGTTGTTATTATTATTTGAAAATAACATTTTAATTCATCTCATTACCAATATATAAGATATTTTGATATCTTAACTGATCATTTAGGAAATAACTAAACATTATCTTATAATAAATTCAAAAATTTATTGATTATATTTTGATTCTATTTATTTATTTCTTCTATAAATATGTTAACATATTTGATATAATTTTTTTTTTTTTAAACTTCATATTTAAAATATTTTTATGTGGTTCATTCTAAATATGAGTATTCTTCAATTGGTAATATTATAACAATACTTCAAACATTTGTACTGATAATTTTCTATTAACATTTTTTATTTTATATTAAATATCTAAAGGAAATCATGTTAAAGTTCATTATTGTAATATAAAAAAAAAAATCAAATTATCTAAGGAGCTTTCCCTTTTAATTCTTTCACTAAAAAGCAATTAATACATTTTTTTGATATAAAAAAAAAAAAGCAATTAATACATATAATCAAATATAATCATATAATCAACCATATTTAGAAAATAAATACATATAATCAATTAATATGTATTTATAAAATAAAAAAAAATTAACTTATACAATCAATTATATTTACAAAAAAATATAATTTAGAAAATAAATTAAAATTTAACACATATTTAGGCGACTTTTTGTTTTCTCTTTTAATTCCATAATAATAGATAACTATTATAATAGTCATGAACTTATTTATTTCCTTTTTTTAAATTTCCTCTAGTATATAAGAGAGAATTTATAAATTTTAAATTTATTAAAAAATAATCAATTATTTTAGGAGTCTTTTGGTTTTTTCTTTTAATTCAGCCACTAAAAAATAATTAATACATATAATCAATTATTTTTTATACAAAATTTAATTTAGAAAATAAATTAAATTAATTAATTTATATTTAAATTATGTATATGAGAAAATACTTTGTTACTTACAGTAGACCTCCCTAATCAAAATATAATGTCAAAACCTACCCAAGGTACCTTAGAACTTGGGAAAATCATGCTACATTATTGGATTAAATTTTGGCATATTCTCCCCTATTATTCTATTCTAAAATAACATGAAATAAAATAAACATAACATCTATAAGTTGTACAATATTCAGATCTCACTATCTATACATATAGACTTAACAAATAATAACAAACATAGTTGTCACTACTCCCAAATTAAGTTCTAGAGCCACTAAGGAGTCATAACTATAATTTTAGCATCACTAGGTCACCAAGAAACAAAAATAGTGTCTCACAGAATTCAAAAGAACAAGAAATCAAACAAGAAGAGTTTAACGAACTAATTTATCTCTCTTTTAAAGGTAGAGATATTGTCCCATATTGCTTAAACATAATACTAATATAAAGTTTATAAGTAATTATGAGACTTAGCTACCTTGGGGTTAACATTTTGGGATTGGAGCTTTCATATAATTATTATAAACTTTTACATGATATCAAAGCTTCAGTCAATCAATGAGCCAAATACTTTGGGTCTCATCTTGCAAAAAAAAAAAGAATGGGTCTTGCAGAAAAAAAAAGACAAGTAACCAAAATAGAATATAATATAATAAAATAAGTTAAATATACAAAGTGATGAGCTTTGTTGTAAAAGAAGACCCACACTTTGAGTGGGGATGTTAGAGATATTATCCCACATTGCTTAAACATGATACTAATATAAAGTTTATAAATAATTATGAGACTTAGCTATCTTGAAGGTTAACCTAAGTCCGTAAAAGTACTTAGTGGGTGGACAAATTTTAGTGAAAACTTTATTTGTTAAACATGTATATTAAAATGCAATTATAGAACTAAAACAACCATTTACATTAAAATACTCTCAAGCTTTATTAGAGTTTTAAACAAATGGAAATAATCACAAAATTATTTACGCAATCAAATTACTCTTAGTTTTAGGAAAATAATAATTATTGAATATATCTATTTAACTTTAATGATTTAACTATAAAATTAATATATATCATAACATGAAAATATTCACAAGCTTTATTAGTAATTTGTACATTACTACAATTTGGGTAATATAGGACGGCTTATAATTTAGAGTGAGAAACAAATACACTACAACAAAATATACCTATAGGTACGGTTGTTAAATTAAAAATTTGATAACAACAATACCTAAATAGCTATAGGTACGGTTACCCGTGTATTGTAAAAGAATTACCTATGGGTACAGTTGTTAACCGTACCTAAAAGTGAACCAAAACGCGGAACTTTTTCGGAAAATTACGGAAACTTTTAGGTACAGTTGTTAACCGTACCTAAAAGTTGACCTACGGGTACGGTTGTTAACCGTACCTAAAACTCTACGGGTACGGTTAACAACCGTACCCGTAAGTTAATTAAAAAACTTTTAGGTACGGTTGTTAACCGTACCTAAAACTCTACGGGTACGGTTAACAACCGTACCTAAAACTCTACGGGTACGGTTGTTAACCGTACCTAAAAGGATACGGGTACGGTTAACAACCGTACCTAAAAGTTTTTTAATTAACCTACGGGTACGGTTGTTAACCGTACCTGTAGAGTTTTAGGTACGGTTAACAACCGTACCCGTAGGTCAAATTTTTTAATTAACCATTTCCGCCACCAAAACGCGAAACTTTTTCGGAAAATTACGGAAACTTTTAGGTACCCGTATCCCTTTAGGTACGGTTAACAACCGTACCCGTAGGTCAACTCATTTAATCTCCACGGGCTCCACCCACATATATATATACTTTTCTTCCCCACCCCATTGTCCCACAATATATCCAGCGACGCATCTCTCTCCACTACACAAACCTAATATATCGCCGCCTCCTGCGCGCAGTCCCTGCCTCAGAATCGCCGCCTCCGCTACCCCGCCACTTTCGGACGCCTCTTGCTGCCTTCGCCTGTCCGCAGATCCACCGCCGCGCCAGCTTCATTTCTCATTTTTGATTCAGTCTTCACTCTTCTCAGCTCCAAGGTTCAGGTTTTTCTATTTATTTTTCATTTCTCCAGTCTCTACTTATCGATTACTTTAGTTTCATTTCTCGTTGGCTAGACATTGTTGTAAATGTCTGTTTGGGCGGGTATAAGCACCCATGGTGTGCCCTAAAAGATTAAGAGAGCATTTGAGTGCCTGAGAGAAAATAGTTAGAAAAAAGAGAAAATATATTTTAGTATTGTTTAGTGTGTGTACGGCTGCAAGCTTTGAGAGATCTTTTTAACTATTTATTTTTGGGTGAGTCTTTCTCTTCAATGTTTTCTCCTATTACAATTGCAATCTCCCAGATTGAGGTTAACAGAACTTATCTTCATCTAGAGGGGTGAAGAAGAAAACAAATTCTATTTTCATTACTTATTGATATTCATTTCTTTTGCTTGATAGTGTTGTCGTTAGATTAGTATTTTTATCAGGTATTTATGCTTGGAAATTCTATTGTGCTTGGAATTGTTCAATAGTTGTAATATATAGGGAGTTCATTTTTATAACAAGTATTGTTGTCATTTTTCTATTAACTTAAAATTTAAAAAAAAAATTTGATTTTTTAATGACTTATATTATATATATTAAATTTTTTTTTACCGGTTACAGTTATAGTGTTAAAGATCGTGTGAGTTTGTAAGTACCGGACAATAACATTTATAATAAAATGGATTAAATATTAGCACAACTGAAAATAAACGTCATTTTTAATAAATAAAAATAACAACATGGCTACTTTAAATTGTAAGAATAAAGAAGGGGCTAAAGCTATTATTGTATATTTTGTGGATCCGTAGATGATAGTTTAGTGCATACATATTAGTTACCGCTCTCAGTTTCATTTTAAGGCTGAACCAGTTGGAGAGAAATCTCTCTCATGTATCTAATTTATGATACCCTGCCTAATCTATCCATTTTCTAAATTTCAGAGTCCAGACAAACACTTACGTTAAGCATTTATCAAATAATGTCATTTATTTATTTTATTTTTCAAAAATCAAAATTTCCCTCTACATACAAAATTCCGAAAAATAAACTGGACTTTTATAGAATTCAGAAAACAAGAAATAATTGTTTTAGCAATTTTAAATGCTAATGAAGTGCTATAATCCCATTTTGGGATCAAATTGTATTTTATATGACGCCTGGAAGCTGGAATATTAAGGCTTTGTAAAGATGTCATAAGTTGAAACATTCCATGATTCATTTACTACAGAATTATGAAATACAATATATATGATGGGTTTACATGCATGCGTTAAGTCTAAATTTTGATTGGGAGACTGGGTACACTAGCTTCGGTTTGAGTAACTTAGTCAGCTTTATACTATGACACTTTATGCCTTAAGCTTTATAGTTAGGATTTAGCTTGGACACTTAAAAAATAAAATTAACAGTGAGCGCATGGTTATACCATTATTGTATATTTATTCATTGAAAAAATTATATACATATGCATAGTGCGATAAAAACTTATATAATGTTATATGTTGATTGTGAATTAATGTTGTATAACTTGTATATATTTTTATTTTTTTTACTTGAATTCATGTTGTTTGTATTTGTATATATATATATTATTTGATTCTTTTTTTTTAATATTTGTGTCACTTGTTATTTCACAATTTTATATATGTTCATTGACATAATGTTTATATATATATATATATCTTTAATTAGGTTTTTAAATGGATAAGTCTTGGATGTCAGTGGATAGAAGGTCAAATGAATTTAGTAGAGGGCTTGAAAATTTTCTTACTTTTGCTGCTGATAATGCAAGTAATCATGAAAAAATTAAGTGTCCTTGTCTGAAATGTGGGAACCGAAAAGGACATAATGTTATAGATAAGTCTTGGATATCAATGGATAGAAGGTCATAACTACTAGTAAGTTAACAAAATATTTATGATTGTACATACAATTATTTAGCTAGTAATTTTTTTAAATCATTGTATTCATAAATTTTTAATTATCATGTATTTCCTAATTATTTATAACTATATATATATCTAATTATCTTTTTTTTAGTTTGCAGAAAAGAAAACATACACACGAGAAGAACTTGATGTTTGTCGAAGAGAAGTATGTCAATTCCTTATTGATAATATTGGAAGCACAAGTTAGACAATTAAATATTTTACATTTTGATATATATTAGTTAGAATTAACTTGTATGTATATATAGTTAATTTAATTAGGTTAGTGATATTAGCTATGTATTTTAATTTACTGAAATGACGATGCAATATGCATAATTGTAATAGAATATTTGTATGCTTGTTGAGATATGTATATAAATGTCTGATTAAAGTCTGATAATATAGTGAGCAGGGATAAAAACAGGTAAAAATATAATCACAGAAAAAAATTATTAAAAAAAAAAAATTTTAACCTATAGGTACGGTTGTTAACCATACCTAAAACCATGTAATAAATCAGACAACCGTACCCGTAGGGTTTTAGGTACGGTTGTTAACTGTACCTAAAACTCTACAGGTACGGTTACGCAACCGTACCTAAAATCCTACGGGTACGGTTGTTAACTGTACCTAAAACTCTACGGGTACGGTTAACAACCGTACCCGTAGAGATTTAGGTACGGTTACAAATACCTACGGGTAAACCGTACCCGTAGAGATTTAGGTACGGTTACAAATACCTACGGGTACAGTTGTTAACCGTACCTAAAACTCTACGGGTACGGTTAACAACCGTACCCGTAGGGTTTTAGGTACGGTTACAAATACCTACGGGTACAGTTGTTAACCGTACCTAAAACTCTACGGGTACGGTTAACAACCGTACCCGTAGGTCAACCTATAGCGACACGGGCTACGAGTACGGTTACACGCTAAAAGACAACCGTACCTAAAAGCCTATAGATACGGTTAACAACTGTACCTAAAAACCTTTTTCCTTATAGTGATAGGACGGTCTCAAGTATATGGCCGTCCTATAAAAAATATAGGACGACTATTATGGAAAAAATTAGACGGAACTTTACAGGACGGCTATTAGCCGTCTTAAAAAAAATCCTTTTAGGACGACTATTAGCTGTTCAATATGTTACTATATAGGATGGCTATTAGCCGTCCTATATAGTTTCAGTACTAGACGGCCATAAAAAAAAAAAAACAACAAACAAAAAATTCTTTTAGGACGGCTACTGACCGTCCTAAAAGAATTTATAAAAATGAGTGTAATTTTTTTTACTTATATATATCTTTCTCTTCGCAAGTGAACTTAACTCATTTTAAGTTAAAAAAATTCAATCTCTCGTCCTCCTTCCTCTCCTCCTCTTTCTCACCAGGATACTCATCCTTATCCCCATCCCCTTCAATATCACCACTAACAATAATTGATTTTTGCTAGCAGAGCTGGTAGCATGTGAAGGTTTTGATTATTTATTCTGCACTTATTATTTATTTTATTGTTACGCTAATCTTTGGTAATTTTTTTAAATATATATATATATTCTCCACTTTGGTTGATATTTGTATTTTGCTCGACTTTAATAATTATTTTTTTCTTTAAATAGTTGGACATTTGATTTCTTTGTTTCCTTTTGCTCACTCTAATCATTCTCCTTTCTTGATTTTCATTTGCCATTTTTTTGCCCATCTTTGGCTATTTTCTTTGCATTTCTGTTATGAGTATCAATCTTAATGTTGAGTATTAATGATATTTGGCTTGTTAGTTTCTTATTGTGAATCTATGGGTTGAATTTTGATTGTCAGGTTGAGTTCTAAAAAGAAAAAGGGAATTGAAAAACTAAAGCGGGAAAAGAAAAATTGAAAGTCACACCAATTTTGTTTTGAACCATGTATATGTAATGTAAATTATGGATATTTTTGGAATAAAATTTATTCTGGAATCGTGTTTCTAGAATAAAATTAATTTGTACATGTTATATATAGATTTCAGTACTGAATGAACAAAAAAAAAAAATTCTTTTAGGACGGCTATAAAATTCTTTTAGGACGGTCAGTGTCCTAAAAGAAATTTTTTTTTTATGGCCTTCCTAAAAGAATTTTATAAGACGGTCAATGACCGTCTTAAAAGAATTGGCTGTTCTATAAAATTTTTTGATAAGATGCTCCGTGAACGTCCTATTTTTTTTATTCTTTTAAGACGGGGCTTTATAGGACGTCCACTAACCATCCTATAAGACTTATAGGATGGCCAATGACTGTCCTATAAAGACAAATTTGTAATAGTGGTAGAAATATAAATAATTGCAAATATATTTAAGTAAGTTAAATAAATGTGAGTAGCTTACATGTAATAAATTATAAGAAATAGGAAAACTTCACAAACTCGCACATGGAAAAAGTTGGTCATATATGTATAGAGTTCATTACACATGCAAATGGGAAAAGTCTCAATTACGTGTGGTGGCCATACGTGCATAGACAGTGACTCATTAATTAATTAATTATTTCTTATTTTACGGTTGAATTTTTGGAATTTGGGGTTTGGGCTTGTTTGATGGTTTAAAAATAATACAAATAATATGTATAATAATATAAAATATTGCTGCTAAAAGCTACGTATAGACTTCTATGTTTTAATCAAAATCTATATTTATGGTATAAAATTGAGTAAAAATTTAGAAATTGACAATGTCGGCAAGAATTAATATGTACTTGCTAAACATGTAAAATATTAAATTTTTGAAGCCAAAACTATTAAACTTGTAAGACCTTAAGTGAATAAGATTAAGTATTATAAAAATTAATAAATTAACTCTCACATCCATATTTATGCTCAAACTTATACCATTTGTGCTCAAACTTTTATTAAACTATTTACTCTTTAAAAAAATGCTTGGTTAAAATAAAAAAAAAAATCAAAAATTAGAAATCTAATTGAAAAATCTTACTTTTAAAGATTTATGAATCACCCCTCATATTTTGGTATTGATCCTTAAAAATATAAAAATTAAAATCAGAAATCGTTATTAAACATACTTAATTGAAAAATCACTTGAAAAAAATAAAAATTTAATAATCAAAATCATTATAAAAAATGCTAAGCTTAGTAAACTTTTTTTTTTTTTTTTATTAGGCTAAGCTTAGTAAACTTGAATATCTTAATCTCACAAATCACCAATTAAAAGGACCTCTTTCACCTAAAATTTCAAAGCTTTCAAACCTTAGAGTGCTCCATCTTGGATTTAACAACTTTGGTGGTCCATTACCTAAAGAGATTGGAAAACTTAAGCAACTCTCAATTCTTGATCTTCAAAACAATTTCTTCAACTCAACAATTCCTTCTGAACTTGGATTTTGTACTAATCTTACCATTTTAGCCTTGTCTGTTAATGAACTTAGTGGTGAAATTCCAATATCTCTGTCCAATCTGAATGAAATTACCACATTGCAATTGTCTAACAATGTTCTATCAGGTCCTATTTCTTCTGAACTAATCTCAAATTGGACCGAATTGTCCTTATTGCATCTTCATACCAATAACTTCAGTGGAAAACTTCCAATTGAAATTGGATTGTTGACAAAGCTCAAGTATCTTTATCTCTATCTGAACAACTTCTATGGTCCAATTCCATTAGAGATTGGGAATTTGAAGAACTTGATAAAATTAGATCTCTTAGTAAACCAATTTTCTGGTTCAGTTCCTCAAACTTTATGGAATCTAACAAACCTTCAACTGTTAAATCTTTTCTACAACAATCACAGTTGAACAATCCCCCCATCTATTGGAAATTTCACTTCCCTTGTTTACTTTGATATCAATACTAACCAATTCTCTGAAAATTTGCCTGATACTATTCCTAGACTAAAAGAGTTGCAAGTATTCTCTATTTTCTGCAATAACTTATCTGGGACTATTCCAAGAGATTTTGTTACGTATGGTCATAATCTAAGAGATTTAAGCTTCTCAAACAATAGCTTCTATGGTGAATTACCACCAAAATTGTGCAGTGGGTTTGATCTTGTAAATTTCACTGTAGAAGAAAACAAATTCACTTGGCCATTACCTGATTGCCTTAGAAACTGTTGGGCCTTGAGGAGAGTAAAGAACCAATTCCCTGGGAACCTCACAAATGTATTTGGTGTTCATCCAAGTCTTGATTTCATAGATCTCAGTGACAACAAATTTGTTGGCAAAGTCTCACCTAACTAGGGAGAATGTAAAAACCTCACTAATTTGCAGTTTAGTGGAAACTAAATTTCTGGTAAAATTCCACCGGAACTTGGGAACTTGAGTCGATTACAAATTCTGAGCCTTGAATTTAACAATTTGACTGGAAAAATTCCAACACAGCTTGGGGACCTAAGCCTATTAGGCACACTCAACTTGAGCAACAATCATTTGATAGGTGAAATTCCTATGAGCCTTGGCAAGATAAGAAAGTTCGATTTTCTTGATCTATCAAAAAAAATTGTCTAGTAACATAGTAAAAGAGCTTTCTAACTGCATAGAATTGTTAGGCTTGAATCTTAGCCACAACAAGCTTTCGGCTTCAATTCCAGCTGAGCTGGGAAACTTAAATTCATTGGAATATATGTTGGATCTCAGCAGCAACATGTTGTCCAATGAAATCCCCTCAAATCTCTACAAGCTTACAACATTGGAGCATTTCTCAAAGCAATTCATCTAAAAATGCTTATGTTGGAAATTCTGGCTTATGCGGAGAAGCTATAGAGCTTAATCCTTGCCCAATTCCAAAAACCAATAGCCCTGCCAAGAAAAATATTAAGATTCTAATAATTATCAAGATCTTTGTTCCTATTTTAGGGGTGGCATTGTGCTCCTTTGTGATTGTTTTAATTATAAGAAGTCGAAAATGAAAACCCAAAGATAAAAAAAATGAAAACTCTGGATTAGTTGAGAGCAAACAGTTAATATTAGTCGGTGAAAGGCCAATCACTTTTGGGGAGATTGTGAAAGCAACCAATCATTTCAACAAGAGATACTTAGTTGGGAAAGGAGGATTTGGTACTGTTTACATGGAAAATTTAGGAGAGGGTTTGATTGTTGCAGTGAAGTGCATGAACATAAAAGATTCAACCGATACTTCAACAATAAATCAAATGAGTTTTCAAAATGAGATTGATGCTTTGACAAATATTAGGCACAGCAATATAGTGAAGTTTTATGGGTCTTATTCTATCAAGGGTTGTATGTATTTAATATATGCATATGTAGTCATGTAGAGAGAGGCAATTTGAAAATTGTGTTATATGGAGTTGAAGGGGAGACAAAACTTGGATGGAAAAAAAGAAATGAAATTATTAAAGGAATAGCTGATGCAATTTCATATTTGCATAATGATTGTGTTCCGCTATTAGTGCACAGAGACATTTCTTTAAGCAATGTATTGCTTGGGGAAGACTTCGTGGCGCGAGTTTCAGACTTCGGTACAGCAAGAGTATTGCCCTTCGATTCCTCCACTTGGACTACTATCGTTGGCTCTTATGGCTATATGGCTCCAGGTACACAAATAGTTATAAACAAAATACTTGTGAGCATAGCAAAAAGAAAAAATAGATTGTTTAGAAACGAAAAGAAATGGATTCATGAAATTTGTGAATTGATTTTTGCATCATACCTCAGGGTAGGTCCCGCTTTAGTTTTTTTGCACAGCAAACGTATATATTTAAAAAAAAATATTACCTATTTAATTTAATATTATTATATTAAAAATATTGCGTAACATAACTTTAAATTTATACAAAAATAATGCATGATTTTTTAACTAGTAATTACACATTAAATATTGGTTGTGTACATTATAATTTACATATTATTAACTAATAATAAAAAAATGAACAACACTCTCTTAGTTTTATTATATAAGGATCAAAAACTCTTACATTTTCTAAATGAATATATGTATTTAAATTTCTTATTAATAATCACTAATTTTTATTTTTCAACTTTGAAATTATGCAAAATAATAATAAATAAATATTGTAAAAACGTTTTGTTTAATGTTGTTTTATAGATGCGTCTTATTCTCATTTTTTATGTGTTACTTCTTTTTGAACTTCAAAACTTATATCTTTCTTATGTTAATGTATTCATATTTCATAGGTAAACATACAATTTAAACTTTATATTTCATTTCAAAGTTTTCTCAAAAAACTTCAATTCTATCATATTTAAAAAAGTTTAATTCATTAATTAGTCAATAACTTTTATTTACATATATATTTATTAAATTTTAATTTGTTATTTATATTTATAAAAAAAAGTCTAATATTATTAATTAATTCTTATTGTTCAATAAAATTTGAATTTATGGAAAACATTTAAGGGCTTGTTTTTATAGTTTGCCTTAGGTTGCACATTCTCTTGACCTAACCATGTTTTAATGTGTTAAATCTGATTGCAATAGTATAATTTGAACATTATTTATACATTTGGACCAAATTTTTGAAAAGTTTGGAACCTAATCTAAAGAAAAATAGTTTAGGAACCAAAGTATTATATTGATAAATTAGATAACCAAAGTATAGAGTTGATGAAGTTAGGGCACCATACGTACGTATTGTTCAGCCTAGAATCGATAAAGTTAGGGCATCATGTCACACACATATTGTACTTTTAATTTTACTAACGTTATATGTTGCTATATGTTCATAGAGCTTGCTTTGGCAATGCATGTTATAGACAAATGTGATGTCTATAGCTTCAGAGTTGTATTTTTGGAAATCTTGATGGGAAAGCATCCAACAAAACTAATAGAATTTGAATCTAAATCATCATGGAGAAAAATGGAAAACGATGAAGAAATCATTTTAGAAGATGTGTTAGACAATCGACTACAACCTCCAATAGGATTAGATGATTTGTAAAAGGCAATGGGTTTTGTGATGACCATAGCATTGTCATGCATACACGCTTCACCAGATAGACGGTCCACGATGTGTTATGTTTCACAATAGCTTTCAACTATAGTTTTTGATAACCTATCTAAACCTTTTGAGAAGTTAACAATTAATGATCTTGTAGATCATAAATATTAAATAATTGAACGGACACGAACATACTAGATTGGGTGGACCTTTTAATTAGTTTGTAATTAATCTATTTCTTATCTTTCTTTATGTACTTTGTTGTCTCTATTAAAATAGTTTGAAAATTTGCATAAAATAACACACTTAAATTTATAATAATAAAAATAACACCTTAATAATATTGAACGACATCTAGAGAGAGTTCAATAACACCTTAAGTTAAACGATATTCAATTAAATGATATCTAATGTAAAAATTTTGGGTTGAGGTTTTTCTTTGTAGTAAAAATATATGATCGCAATAGTAAAAATGTTGTATTTGTAATTATAAATTTAAGGATGCTATGAATGTTGCTTTTCAGAAGAGTTTTTTGGCATTAATGAGTTATATGAGTATAGCTTAAGAAGCTCTTTTTTCTTTCTTTTATTACACACATTCAATCTCAAAACAAATTTTATCTTTCAAGAATATAGCCACAGAGGCTTGGGATTATGGGATGTTATCTTTCCATATAAATCTTTTAAACTCTGAAGGATTTTGTGGGCTTGCGTTTATGATTTATACATATTTCTAACTTTAGTTTCATAAAAACTGATTGCCGATTAAATTGGTAAACTTTTGATTGCTTAGATTTTTGCAAGAAATCTATTATAAACCTCCCATTGATATGAATCCTTAGAATGCAGTTAATCTTTGTTTTTTATTGTACTCTGTATAACATGTTTATTGATATCAGACAAATTTATGATATTAATTTTTTAATGTTGGCAATGAAGTGATAGATACATTGTGATTAGTTAAATAAAGAAATTGATGGTTTAAATTTGTTGATCAACTTATTTTTTTTATTGCTTAGTAAAAATAAAGTTTGTTGTGGCACAAAAAATGTTTTCAGTCAAAGAAATGTTAACCAAAAAAAAAAATGTTACAGCCAAAAAGTTATCAAATGAGCTAGTTAGCAACTCATTTAAGCTCATGATGAGCCATGTGCTAAACTTAATTTTTTAGCTCATGATCTCATTGAACTAACTTTAATTGAACTACTTGGGGCTTAATAGTTTATTTGACATCTCTAGAATACACTAATATGCAAAATCATTATCTTATCCTTTTGATATATAAACTCAAAAACAATATATGTCCATTATTTTCATTCATCTTGAACATATATTCAACAAATTTTTAATTTAAATTTTTGACATAAATATGTTTCCATAAATATAAAAGATTCAAAAAAATTCATATTATTAAATATATATTAAGAATATGTAAAACACTAAATGTTCAAAATGTTAAAAAAAAAAAGTGAACATATGTTTAACAGTGCTTTGAACACATGGGCATCATTTTACAAAGTTGAGACCATCCTTTCCCTACTTATATATCCATGCATCTTGGTGGTAGTTGGAATTTCAAAAAAAAAATAATTAAAACATTAATAAAATTTCTTCACAGTATTTTTAAGAATAACCAAATAGGCAATAATATTTTGCTACTCATGGCTCATAACATTGTTTGGTTTAAACATGCATGTACAGGGGCAGAGCCAGGAATTTTTCATAAGAGGGGCTGAAATTTAAGTTTTTCATAACACACTAATATGAAAAAAAAAATTAAGTAAAATTACAAAAAACTTCATAGATATCATATTTGTTAATAATTTAAAAAAAAATTAGCATAAATTAAACTAATTAAAAAGTGTTTATATTTTACGTAGAAATGATGTCACCTTTGTAAGTATGTTAGACTCATGATTATAGAAAAACATACTTGGTTTTGTTGGATTTTCTTCCATTTTCTTAAAAAAAGAATAAAGAATTTTGGTTGACTTTGAGATTTTACGTTGACGTTCCATTACAAATTATAACCTAATAAAAATTTACAAATAATCAATTATTGTTCTATGTTTAGAGGCATCACAAATAAATAATTGTTTTTTTTTTATAATATAAAGAACATGTGTCATAAAAACTGTAGGATTTTATTTGCATAACTCGAAATAATTGTTAATGATTAGTTTTGCTTCATGTTCACTCCTACATTAACACACTAAGAATAGAAGCCTATTAGCAAAATAAAAAAAAAATAAATAAGAACTAGTATATTTGTTGAAATAGTGTTTCAAAAGTTAATACTTATGTAAAGAAATATAAACTTCACGTGTTAAAATAGTATTTACACTTCTTTTTCACTCATTGTTAATAATTTAAGTTTGTTTTGTGTATATTTGTTGTACAACTAGCATAATTGTGTAACCCATTTTAAGTAAACAACATAGATAATAAACAAATACTTATTTTTTATAAGAATAAACAAATACTTAAAAAATGAAAAATATGAGGCAAGTCAGGTGACATATATCATATTATATTTATTATAATTTTTTATGTAATAAATAGATTTTGGAAGCAGCTAACTACACCCCAAATCTCACCACCAATCACTCATATTCGAAAGAATATTAAGAAATTGGAATCGTAAAGAGATAAAGCAACAAACAAAATTTATTATTCTAGGCTATTCATTTCAGTTTCAATCAATACTCAATATCCACCACAAAACACTATAAAAAAACTCCCCCAATAATATAAATGCAGAATAAAATTTATACAACTAAACTTGTTGATAAGTAGAGAAATGAGAAATAAATAGAAAAACCTGGAGGCTAAAGCTTAGGAGCTGTGAAGACTGAAACCTAAAGAATAAATTAAAAATGAAGCTGATGGTATCGCTGCAGCAGCAAGAGGCGGCAGAAAGAGGCAGCGGGAGGCTTGGAGAGTTGGAGTGAATATGAGCAGTGGCTACCACAGTTAGGGAGAAAAAATAGTGAAGACAGAGGGGAAAGGGGAAAGGGGAAAGGGGTTTATTAGGTTTATAAGTTGGGGATAAAATTGTAATTTCATATTAAAAAAAGTGAAAATTAGTCCGGGCTTAACCCCTTAAAAGTCCACCTCTGTGCATGTACCGACTTAATTTGTATAATATGAAAGGTTTGAAAACTCTTTTTCTACAAGAAGATACGTGTTTTTTTTTTTTTTCTTTTCTTTTAATAACATGAAGATACTTAGTTATTGTGATAGCTTTCAATTTCTTAAACTTAAGAAAGGTAACGTAAGGTGTGTAGTCCCACATTTTTGAGAAACAAATATTACAATGATTCATAAATATATATATAATCTATTCTAAATGGTATTAGGACTTGGGGTGGAAGCCAAAGACCAAAACCATGTGGGCTGAGATTGGCCAAAATAGATAATATTATATCATGTGTTGAAGTGTAGCATTACAGTTATGAATTGATTTATTAATACTATTATTTAAATTGTTTTATTTCACATGCATACATACATAACCAAAGTTTCATACTGAAACCAAGTTAGAAAATAAATACTATTGATCTAACTAAAATATCATAATTTTGATACAAACAAGTAATCTATCTATTTATATACTATATACCATATATAAAAATTTAAATTACTTCTAATATTTTTTTGGATATGATTATCTCTATATTTTAAGCTATTGACATTAATTAGTTGTCCTTTTATGACTATTGTAAGATTCTTATTAATTTCATTGATATATTTGAACACGAATCAAATAAAATAAATACATACTTGATACAGCCATGAATATTCCTTAATTCAATTGAATGTAACACAAGGAACAAATTATAAGATAAAGAAAAATTAACAAGGTTAAGTCTTCCTCTTACTAGCTCTTACGAGAAACAACTCTAATGGAAAGAGCATCATGATAGTTTATCTAGGATTAGAGTGGAAGATGGACGTATTCAAATATTTATAGAGTGATATTAAGGTTTCACCCATCACAAAACCCTAATCCTATTGGACGACACAAAATTCATCACATCAATAATTGACCCAAACTTACAAGGTATGTCAAGCTCATATCAAACAAATGAGCCTTCAGGAATATCAATTAGACAGCAATTCAACCCATTTTATTTTATAAACAAATAAAAGTCCATCAACATCATCCCTATAACAAAATTATAACATTCTCCCATTTGGGCAACATTGATTGGTATTAGGTTGAAATATAATTTTAGCGACAAAACATAGTCTAACAAAGCACCTCAATTATAATCCAATCCAACACAACCATTAACATTAAACCATAGATGTCATTTATGTCATTAACAGCATAAATTCATACTATGATCATAACGTTAGTATTTATGTTGACATGATCACAACTTATGTGAAGTATAGTACAAATTTTAACTACTTATATTACCAACAATGTTAAGTTTGTATCAATTCTCATAAAACCACAATGTCACCAAATAGCCTCCCATGAGATCAATATATTAACAACAAGAGTAACATTTCGTCTTCTCACAGTAGACCATATCTCCTTGAAATTGAAATATATATTATATCATTATAACATATTGTCTCTTATGAGACACTTGTTTTCCCATGAAAACATATTCATTTTTCTTACGAAAAGCTCATTTCCTCATAGAAATGCATCTACCTCTCTCACGAGACATCTGTTTCCTCATGGAAGCGTAAGTACAACATCTCACAATGTCAATGACGTCACTTATGTAGATTGCAAAGCTTCTATCATGGATTATCCAGAGCTCAAATGTAAATTGTTTATACTCTACAGCATGAATATGTTAATAGAGCATGTAATTCAAAAATAATAAAAATCACACAACTTCTGTTATGTGCACTAAGCAATGATCACATATCCTCTCACCATACTATTTGATTCATTACACCCAATTTTGTTCACAATACATCTATATACTACACTAAGGAGCACTAATTGGGAAATATATTTCATGATATTGATTTCCATAGTTATAATAAATGCTATATTATTTTAAAATTTATTTTATGAAAAATTTTCTTACATTACAGCTAAAGCAACACCAAGTTGCATATCAACTTATAAGAACAACATAATATTTAAGTATTTGCCAATAATAATTATGACCAGACAATTCATTTTTATAAACTAATATAGTTAAAATAGCTCTCACAAACAACAAATTCAAGCACAACTTTCTTATAGATTATATGCATAAACTTTATATGGTCATAATTCTCTAAATGTCCATAAGTGAACAAAGAAAATAAAAGTTTCAATATACATTTTAATGGTATATTTCAATTCATGAACTCTAAAAAAAAAATGTCAAAAAACTTACAAACTACATTATCAAAGATAATCAAAATATGCATTAATTACCTCATGTATTCATAATTTTGTCATGTATTTCATTCATCGAATGAACTGATAATTAGATTAATATCATTCTTTAGTCAAAAATTACTTAGGAGCTCCAATAAAACAAATAATTTTTCCCTTCTCCCAAAGGTTGGGACAGAAACTATAATACAATAGTATAAGTTTGCATATATGATAATATACATGCTTGTCATGAGATAAAAAGTTTCACTTGACATTCCAAAATACAATCCAAGGACAAAATAAATAATCATTTTTTTTCAAACAAAAGCATTAGATCATTTAGAATCATAAATTCTACATTTTTTTCAAATATATGTCCATAAATAAGACTGCATTTGTAGTGAATACCCAATGCACCTCTACACATATATATTTAATAATTTTAAAACTTAAATGGGCATTTACTACGGTACGAAATTGTTTAATAATTAAATTAAACAATAGGAGAAAAACAACATCATATCAATATTAAATTATAACAATCCATCAGTATTAAATCAATGATAAATATATTCAATGGTAAATATATATTTACATCTGTATAATTATTTGTACAATACTTACCAAAAGGCATAAACATTATTATTTCAATCATGAAATATATAAATTAGTCATATACTCATGTATATTGAACAATTAGTGAAAACTTATATTTAAGCACATATATCAGCTTACATTTTTATTGTAATAATCACAACAAGCCTAGAATAATCATAAGTACTAAGCAGTTATTACAAATACTAAAATTAAACTATCAAATTATTATTTGATAAAATCAATTACTAGATTGAGAACTAATATCATTAACATAATTATATAATATTAATTCAATCAAAAGTATTGTATATCACAAAAACATTCATGTGAATAATAGATACCAAATATATACTTGTGAATATACATAAATAGTTCACATCATACCTTAATATTTCTTTCTTTAATGTGTTAAGAGTGAAATTGTAAGCACTAAAACCAAGTCCCAGGGTGTGATGGGCGGTGTGTACATGGCCCGGGTACTTATTTACCACGGCATGCTAATTTGCGATTACTAGCGATTCCAACTTTATGTTTTCATGTTACATATAACAATCCGAACTAAGACGATCTTTATTATTGAAGCATCAACAAGATAATTATACCATAAAATTGCTATATCATCAACAACAATAAAGTAATAATTAAAATAATTTATGTCAGTTCAATGTTAATGGATAACACAAGTATTACTTATACAACTACTTGTCAAATGCAAACTAGCCCCCTTTTACCTTTTTTTTTTTTTTTTTTTTTATAGAACATATATTAAACTCAATTAAAATAATGAGGTGATATAAAATAAAATAAAAATTTATGAATACTAACCATGCATGTCAAAAAAAAAAACTTTGCCATTGACATGAATATATATATTAATTAGGAATAAACATAAGCATAAAAGAAGGGATTGTCAGTATTATTTTACCTGGAAATTAATTTTAATAACAACAATAATAACATTATACCTATATCGGCAAATGATACGAAGAAAACATCAAAATTAATCAAAACATTCGCAACAAAAGACATATTGGATAATATATGCATGGTTAATAATAAACCTATAAATATTACTAAATAAATCAAATAATAGTCCTTTTTTTTTTTTGAAAGAAATAAAATAGTACTCAATTACGACTCAATTACTCTGCCTCAAGACAACACTATAAAAAGAATACGTTGAAACAGATTTAATTGCTTCAACTGATTATATGATGATAAATGATTAAACTAGGATTCGTTAATTATTCTATGATTGTACTCGACCAAATCGTAAAAAGAAAAAATGGATATGGGTCCTCGATTTGATAAAGAAAACGCAGAGATATATAAAATGGTAGTAGTTACAACCCAATAGTAATATCAAAAATAGTCATTATAATATCAAAACACATACACAACCTCAATCGAAGATAAGAGCAAGGATACAGATTTTATGATTTATTCACATGATTAAAAAAAAATCAATAGAAATGGGATTTAAAAAAATACATATTATCGATATAATCATATCCATTTGATTAAATGATTGGATTCTAACCCTCAATGAATTAGCTCTGATACCATATATAAGGTCTTTCTCTTACAACTTTTATCATAAACAACTCTAATTGAGAGAGCTACATGATAGTTTCTCTAGGGTTACATTAGGGTTTCACCTATCACAAAATCTTAATTTCTCCTAGACTTCACAAAATCTATCATATCAGTAAGCAATTGGTCCAAGCCCATATCAAACAAATGAGCTTTTAGGCATATTAATTACACAACAATTTAATCCATTTTATTTTATAAACAAATAAAAGTCCAATCAATATTAGCCCAATAATAAAATTCTAACATCTATTATTACATCTATCAAATAAGTATTCTATTAGCGTGAGTCATGTAATTAGTATATATGTGTCTATCTGTAATAGAGTTCTAGGTTGTACATAGTTCTATTTTATTTAGAACTTTTGTATTTTATTTTCTATATATACTTCTATTGTGAGGTAATAATATAACAACAAGAAATATATTTCACACAGTATATTTAACTTGGTATCAAAGCGAAAGTTTCAAAAAGAACTGTACTTTTTCTTCGTCTCTTGTCAGCGCCACCGTATCAGTATTGCCGCCACCAATCAGCATCGCCGCTGCCGCCAGTCAACACGACTACGCATCGGCCTGTTCAACGCTCGCCGCACCTGTCTCCCTGCCGCGCCGCACCTGTCTCCGCGCCACCTTTCTCCGTGCCGCGTCTGTCTCTGCACCGCACCTATCTCCGTGCCGCATTTGTCTCCGCGCCGCACCTGTCCCAGCGCCGCCTATCTCTACGTCGCACCTGCCTCAGCGCCGCCTGTCCTCACCTACGGCATCACTAGATCTACCGCCTGTCCTCAGTTCCCCAGATCTGCCGCCGCCGCATGTCCTCTGCCCTAGCCCATCTCTTCCAGCATCTAACCCTAGCCCATTTTGCAACCCTAGCCCATCTTCCTTTACCAAACCCTAGCCCATCTCCTGAAACCAAAACCCAAGCCCATCAGTTTCAGCCCATAGATCTAGCCTATCAGTTTCCCATCAAACAACCCATCAGCCCATATTTATCTACATTTATTCTCTATCATCTAGCCCATTTGCAACCAACCCAAACACATCACCAGCCCAATTAGCCCAAACACATCACCAGGCCAGTTAGCAACCGATCAACGATCAACTAGTCAACGAAAAAAAAAAATTATTCCGCTGCATCTTATTATTGTCTGTTTCAATGGGAGATTCAAGAGAAAATCAGAGTTCTAAGACAAATGAAATTCTGAAATTTGAAGTTTCTGTCAAGAGTTCTAAAGGTGGCTATTTCAGTGGTACCAAACTCAATGGTACCAACTTTCGAACATGGAAAAGGGTTATGTCCGTTTATCTCTGTGGGATGCACAAGATGGGACATGTGACTGGAACAATCAAGGCTCCTCGTGAAGATGATATGGAGGCCTTTACTAAGTGGGAAGATGATGATGGCCTCGTAATGTCTATTCTATTTAGAGCCATCATCGATGATGTACTACAGATGGTGGAAGAGTGTGACACAGCTGAGGCCATATGGAAGACTTTAGGAGACCTCTACACTAATGAATCTGACTTTATACAGGTCCAGGAATAAATGTGCAAAGCTACCAGCATGCAACAGAATAGGCAACCAGTGTCTATGTATTTTACCAAGGTGAAGAATATATGGGCTAAAATTGATCAGAAACGTCTGTGCAAAATTAAAAATCAAGAGGGCCTTATATGGTACCAGAAAGAAAAGGAGCTTGAGCGAGTTCATGCATTCTTAAGAGGACTTGATACAAAACATAATAGTGCCAAGGGCGAATTGCTCAAAATGCCAGACCCTTCAAGCTTGACCACAGCTTTTACATACATCCTTAAGGATGAAACTCAGCAGGAAAGTCTTAATCAGGCACATGTTGAATTATCTAGTCTAGTCATTCAAGCCAAATCAGAGGCACCTTTTCTCCAACAGCAGAGTTCAGTTTCACTTCATTAGTAAGGACCTCCACCACCTTTTCTCTAGCAGCAGAGTTCAGTTCCACTTCATCAACAAGGACCTCCCCTAGGATTTGCCAATCGCCCTCATCTCATTGCTCTTATTGCAATGAAGCAAGGCATATCTGAGACACTTGTTGGAAATTGAACCCACGCTTGAGACCTAAAAGGCAAAACTATAGTTCTAAAGCGAAAGCAGCTGCGGTACAAGTAGTACAAGAACCAGATTTCTATGGAGTAACTAGATAGGATCATCATGTGACATGTGGAGGTACCCATATAGCTTCAATAGCTGGTCGTGGTAAGATTGGTATGGCCTTAAATGTTTCTCACTTTATTGAGTCTAATACTTGCATTATTGATTATGGTGCGTCTGATCATATGACTTGTGATAAATCGTATTTTACTGAGTTATCTTCCCCTCCAGTATCTTATGTTACGAATGCTAATGGTGAAGCTTTTCCTGTCATAGAAAAGGGGTCAGTCCGTATCACTCCAACTTTGCAACTCTATAATGTTTTATATGTGCCTGACTTATCTCATCACTCAATATCTGTCCCACAATTGAATACTGAGTCTAAATGTTCTGTAACTTTTTATCCTATGTATGTAATTTTTCAAGATCTTCTTACCAAGGAAATAATTGGTAGAGGGTATTTGAGGGACAAATTATTTCGTTTGGATCAGAACTACCTAGGGGAGAAACCAGGAGCACAGTCCTGCACCGCATTAACCTGGAGTTCTGACAAACTAAGTGAAATTTGGTTGTGGCATCGCCGCTTAGGAAATCTTTCTTTTAGTCTTATGAAAAAATATATGCCTACTTTGTTTATTAGTGTTGGTGAGTCTGTTTGACATTGTTAGATGTGTGTTTTGGCCAAGAGCCATCATATTACTTATTCTCCTAGTATTTCTAATAAAAGTACTGGTCCTTTTAAATTAATTTATTTTGATGTTTGGGGACCGAGTAGAGAGCCCACTGTATCGGGTATGAGGTATTTTGTATCGTTTATTGATGATTGTACAATATTGTCATGGGTTTCTCTCCTTAGAACCAAAGATGAAGTTTTTTCAGTTTTTCAAAACTTTCGTACTTATGTTCAAACACAATACAATAGCACCATTAGAGTCCTATGTTCTAACAATGGGGGAGAATATGTTAATCGTGTTTTTAAAGATTTTTCCAAAACACATGGGATTGTTCACCAAACTACTTGCCCACAAACACCAAAACAAAATGGGGTGTTTGAAAGAAAAAATTGTCATTTACTTGATATGACTCGTGCACTCCTATTTAGTGCTCATATGCCAAAATACCATTGGGGCGATACTGTACAAGCTTCCGCCTATCTCATCAATCGTCTTCCATCTAATGTCCTTCACGAAAAAATCCCATTCGAGGTTATCGCATCTCATGTGTCCTTGTCATCATTTCATAATCTTCCTGTTCGTGAATTTGGTTGTGTTGTTTTTGTACATGTTCCTAAAAATCAGAGGTCTAAGTTAGATGCCCGGCCAATTAAATGTGTGTTTGTTGGTTATGGAGGTTATCAGAAAGGGTACAAGTGCTTCCATCCATCGACTAGGAAGTATTATGTCACTATAGATGTTACCTTATTTGAGGACATGAGTTATTTTTTCTCACCTGATACTGCTCGTCAGGGGAAGAATTCATATTTCGAAGAGCTGTATCATGGTGAGGGGGAGGAATCAGAAGAATCACCTACTGATATTTCGATGGGTCCAGTTGAGATTCTTAACCCATTGAATCCAGTAATGGAAGAAGCAGATGCTCCAAGTATCCAAGCACCAGTTCCGAACACTGAAAATGAAAATGAAGATACTGCTGTTCCCTCAAGCATCACTCATACCCTTAATCAATAACTCCCTGGTATTGAAGGTCACTCATCTGAGGTATGTATACCTACTGATACTAATTACGTTGAGTCTAGTGTTGGACAATATGTGTTACCAAATAGGTCTACTCGAGGTCAACCACCCAAAAGATATGAACCAAATATCCATGCAAAATCAAAATATCTAGTAGCCAACTACATGTCTACTAAAATATTGTCTAAGCCATATGAATCATTTGTAAATCAAATATATGTTGTATCAGTACCTAACAAAGTACAGGATGCGTTGGAAGACCCAAAATGGAAGAAGGCAATGAAGGAAGAGATGGAGGCATTACAGAAGAACAATACTTGGCAACTTGTGCCTCCACCACAAGGCAAGAAGGAAGTTAGTTGTCGATAGATGTTTACTGTGAAACATAATACTGATGGATTTGTGAATCGATATAAAGCCTGCCTTGTAGCAAAAGGGTTCACTCAGACGTATGGTGTAGACTATGATGAGACTTTTGCTCCGGTTGCCAAAATGAATACTATTCGAATTCTGCTTTCACTTGCCGCAAGCTTAAACTTGTCACTTCGACAGTTTGATGTCAAGATGCGTTCCTTCATGGAGAGTTAGTCGATGAGGTATACATGAGTCTTCCACCTGGGTATGTAGCTACTTCTCCTGGTAATTTTGTATGCAAATAAGGAAGTCTTTGTATGGTCTCAAGCAATCCCCTCGAGCCTGGTTTGAAAGGTTTTCACAGTTCATGCAGAGGTTGGTTACAAACAAAGTAATTCAAACCACACGCTATTTCTCAAACATTAACAAGGGAAGGTAACAACTCTAATTATTTATGTTGATGATATGATAATTACTGGAGATTATGCTGTTAAGATGGATAAATTACAGAGATAGTTAGCCTCTGAGTTTGAGATGAAGGATTTGGGTGAACTAAAGTACTTCTTAGGAATTGAGGTAGCTAGGGGGAGTGAAGGAATTTTTCTATGTCAAAGAAAGTACATTCTTGACCTACTAACTGAAACAGGTATGTTGGATAGTAAACCTATTGACACTCCTATTGAGCAAAATCATTATCTAGTAGAGTATCGAGATCAAGTACCAATTGATCGAGCTCGGTATCAGAGGTTGGTTGGGTGCCTAATTTATTTGGCACATACTAGACCAGATGTCGCATATGCAGTAAGTGTGGTAAGTCAGTTCATGCATAACTCGAGTGAGAGCCATATGGATGCAGTTGTGAGAATTTTAAGGTACTTGAAGTCAGCTCCAGGGAGAGGAGTAATGTTCACTAAACACAACAATCCTCTTGAAGTTTGTGGCTTCACAGATGCAGATTGGGCAGGAAGTATTATAGATAGAAGGTCAATATCGGGTTACTTTACCTTTGTGGGAGGTAATTTTGTTACATAGAAAAGTAAGAAGTAGAAAGTTGTGGCGCGGTCTAGTGCTGAGGCTGAGTATAGAGGTATGGCTCATGGTGTTTGTGAATTGCTATGGATACAAAGTTTATTGTTTGATTTGGGTTTCGAACTCAAAAATACTATGGAGTTGTATTGCGACAGTTGGGTAGCCATTGACATATCACAAAATCCAGTACAACATGATCGCGCTAAGCATGTGGAGGTTGATCGTCATTTTATAAAAGAGAAAGCTAGATGCCAAACTTATTAGCTTTCCTTTTGTTTCCACTGAAAAGCAACTTGCAGATGTGCTCACCAAAGGAGTTTCTAAGAAAGCGTTTTATGACTCACTAAGCAAGTTGGGCATGATCGATATGTTAGTGTGAGTCATGTAATTAGTGTATATGTGTCTATCTGTAATAAAGTTCTAGGTTGTACATAGTTCTATTTTATTTAAAACTCTTGTATTTTATTTTCTAGATATACCTCTATTGTGAGGTAATAATATAACAACAAGAAATATATTTCACTCAGTATATTTAACTCATTCTACTAATATGATTATTGAATATAAATCACATTAAAAAAGATCTCAGAACTTATCTATGTATTTATATCTATAGACCAATTTCAATTGTTTTTTGGTAAAAATAAACCAATTTTGTAACATTAAACTTCATTTTAAAATTTTATTTATCTTAAAAATTATATAGTCTGTAATTTTTATATTTAAATCTGTTTAAAAAATAAAAAAAATTTTTAAAAATAGATACTAATAATAAATAAAAGTCGTGCCAAAAATATGTTCTTTCTTGATATTATAACAAAAGTTAAAAGTCACGTGCAATGTACCAATTATCATTTTTTTATATCATGTTTCTTAAATGACATTCCGTAGTCACCAATTATCATTTCTTTTATCAGAGCACCAGGCTTAGAGAGAAAAATTATTGCTTTTATTAAAATACGTATTTAAATATTTTTAAATATAAAACATTTTATTTTTTATTTTTTATTAATTTTTAATTAATATATGTAGCATGTGACCTCAATATTGTAAAACAAAGAAAGAAATTTAAAATTACACCAACATAATTATAATTAACGATAAATTTTTGAGGTGTTATAATTACATTTATAATTAATAAAGTCATGATATATATATATCTTATAATTATAATAATTAAATTAAATTATTATATAAGAGTGAGTTTGCACTTTCATATAAAAAAATCATTTTTAACTTTTAAAATGATATATCATATTTTGATCGGTGAGTGTACGATAAATATAAATATATGTACACAAATAACTTAATCTAGCTATATACATGTTAAATATATCCTACCTTTAGCATTCTCTAAAATTATAATTAATCACAAAAATACAATTAATTATATATATATATATATATATATATATATATATATTGAATAAATTGTGAATATTTTAATGGACATGTCAAAATTTAATTAGTGATGTGTACTTCAACCATCAAATGTTATATAAAAATGAACATTTTAACCCTAAAATAATGTGTTCAAAACTAATTGATAAAATATAGTTAAACTATTATTTATTTTCTCATACACTACTACAATTAATTTAGGCAATATAGGACGGCTTATAATTTAGAGTGAGAAATAAATAGGACAGTCTCAAGTATATGGCCGTCTTATAAGAAATATAGGACGGCTATTACGGAAAAAATTAGGCGAAACTTTATAGGACCGCTATTAGCCGTCTTAAAAAAAATTCTTTTAGGACGGCTATGTTACTATATAGGACAGCTATTAGCCGTCCTATATAGTTTCAGTACTGGACGAACACAGAAAAAAAAAATTTCTTTTAAGACGGCTAGTGGCCGTCATAAAAGTTTTTTTTTTTTTTTTTTTGCGTTCGTCCTAAAAGAATTTATAAGAACGAGTGTACTTTTTTTTACTTATATATCTTTCTCCTCGCAAGTGAACCTAACTCATTTTAAATTAAAAAAATTCAATCTCTCGTCCTCCTTCCTCTCCTCCTCTTTCTCACCAGGATACTCATCCTTATCCCCATCCCCTTCAATATCACCACTAACAATAATTGATTTTTGCTAGCAGAGCTGGTAGCATGTGAAGGCTTTGATTATTTATTCTGCACTTATTATTTATTTTATTCTTATGCTAATCTTTGGTAATTTTTTTAAATATATATATATTCTCCACTTTGGGTTGATATTTGTATTTTGCTCAACTTTAATAATTATTTTTTTCTTTAAATAGTTGGACATTTGATTTCTTTGTTTCCTTTTGCTCACTCTGATCATTCTCCTTTCTTGTTTTTCGTTTGCCATTTTTTCGCCCATCTTTGGCCATTTTCTTTGCATTTCTGTTATGAGTATCAATCTTAATGTTAAGTATTAATGATATTTGGCTTGTTAGTTTCTTATTGTGAATCGATGGGTTGAATTTTGATTGTCAGGTTGAGTCCTAAAAAGAAAGAGGGAATTGAAAAACTAAAGCGGGAAAAGAAAAATTGAAAGCCGTGCTAATTTTTTTTTTTGAACCATATATATGTATATGTGATGTAAATTATGGATATTTTTGGAATGAAATTTATTATGGAATCATGTTTCTGGAATAAAATTAATTTATACATGTTATATATAGATTTTAGTACTGAATGAACACAGAAAAAAAAAATTTCTTTTAGGACAGCCAGTAGTCGTCCTATAAAATTCTTTTAGGACGGTTAGTAGCCGTCCTAAAAGAATTTTATAGGACGGCTACTGGCTGTCCTAAAAGAATTTTTTATTTATTTTTTATTTTATAGCCGTCCTAAAAGAATTTTATAAGACGGTCAGTGGCCATCTTAAAAGAATTTTATAGTGGCCGTCCTATAAAATTTTTTTATAAGACGCTCCGTGAACGTCTTATTTTTTCGATTCTTTTAGGACGGGGCTTTATAGGACGGCCACTGGCCATCCTATAAGTCACTGTCCTATAAAGGCAAATTTGTAGTAGTGATACAATATAGTTCAACTATCTATCAATTATACATAATACAAAATTTTGGCTTTCTCCAACAATATTATTGTTGTTGCACTGTTAGAATGAAAAACAAAGTGACATGCAAGGAAGGCTCTGGCAGCTGCTAATGAGCTTGAATTTGTTATAACAAAATTATAGCACCCACCTTCTTACTGCTCTTTTTATTCCTTTTTGCAGTTTTATCTTTTACTTACTTTTACAGCTCATACTCTCATTATTTAAAGTAATTACAATCAATGAGAATATATCATCTTTTCTTGGCCTTACTCGATATCTTAATTTTTTAGCTTCCTTTGTTTTTCATGGTATCAGAACCACTTTAATTGAAATGAAAAATGGCAGCTGATGAACAAACACCATTAATTCCTGTCATGGAAACACCCACACATTCATCTTCTTCTTTTGTTAATTTTCCTATTAATCCTACCTTTAATGTCAAACTAGATGATACAAACTATATTATTTGGAGAAAACAGATAAAACATGTAGTGACAGTTTATGGTTTACAGTCTTTCATTGATGGTACAGTAGCTTCTCCTCCAAAATTTTAAAGAAAACAATTAAGCTGTTAAACAAAGACACTAATGAGGTTAGTAAAACTGAAATACTGGAAGCAAATCCCACTTTTGAGGACTGGGATGAACGTGATAGTGCTGTTAAAAATTGGATTTATTCATCTTTATCACCAAACTACCTCAAGCATTTGGTAAATTGTCACACAGCACATGAGTACTGGGTAGCCTTACAAAAAGCTTTTACTGATGATTCCCATGCTCGGTTGTTGCAACTTAGATGGCAACTCCAAACCATGCGTAAAGGTGCAAAATTTATGGAACATCAACAACTGCAGAGACCTCAATAATCATTTAATTGCCATAGGAGACAACATCAGTCTCAAGGAACAAGTGTTGTATGTAATTGGTGGTTTAGACCATAATTATTCATCATTAGTCACAATTGTGAGTTATGAAAAGCGTGACATTAGCTTGGATGAACTGTTTTCAATGATTAGAACTCATGAGAAACAATTAGAAAGGATGAACCTACCAGATTCTTTGTTTATCTAAGCTAATCTTGCAAAATCCTATTCTCAGTCAGTATCACAACCTTCTCAAATTTATCAAACACCACCTCTACCTTCTCAAACACCCACATCAGAAATTTCCAAATCACCTACATAAGCATTCCAACCATCACCTCATTATGGCTATCAGTTTTCATCTCATTACTCACCCATACAACCACCTTATCCTTCACCACCACCATATTATGGACCATCTTCTCAACCACATCCTATTGTTCCTAATTTAGGTAGGCCACCCTCTGATGGACATTATGAACAAAAAAAGCCTCAATGTCATATATGCAAAAAAGTTGGACACACTGCAGCACGTTGTTACTTTCGTTACGTGCAGTCTAATAATACAAGGCCACCTAATTCATTATTTCCTCAGTGTCCTCAGGCAAATTTTACTGATGTGGTTGATCCCAACATTGTTCTTCATCAACACCCTTATTCATCATATTATACTTCATCACCATTACCACAATTTTCACCACAAGTCTCTTATCCTTTGATACCAGATTCTTATAACATATCACATTCTCCTCCATTTCCATCTGCCTCTGATATCACACCACAATGTCAACCTTCATCTCCTATTCCACCATCTTTACTTCCAACTCATACACCATCTAACCATTTTCCTCCTACTGCATTGATAGCTCAGTTTCACAATCCCAACACTATTGCACACCCTAATATTCTTACAGATGGTACCTAGTTTATGGATAAGTGCAAGTCACCATTTGACTACTGATAAAGTTCACTTACTTAATCCTCAAGCTTATATTGGGCAGGAACGAGTCATGTTAGGGAATGGTAATACAGTTCCTATTGCTCACTGTGGAAATGGTGTTTTCCAGCTCAATGGTCATACACTTCGTTTGACAGATTTGTTGCATGTACCTCAATTGGCCAAAAACCTCATTTCAGTTAGAAAACTCTGCATTGATAACAATGTCTCTGTTGAGTTTTTTCCAAATTCATTCTCTGTTAAAGATCTTACTAGTGGTTCTCAAATTTTATAAGAAAGTCTTGAGGATGGTCTCTACAAGCTACCTTCCATCACTCCCATTTCAACTATAGTGTCAAATGCTTTGTCTTCAGTTCAACCATGTAATTTCACTAGTTTGGTTCAACCCAAGTCCACAATACATGGTGCTTTATGGCATGACAGATTGGGGCATCCACATCAGAGAGTATTGAATCAAATTCTCAAGTGTATTAATCTTTCACTTGCTACAAATAGTTGTCATGATCTTTGTGGTGCTTGCCAGATGGGTAAGTCCTATAGGTTACATACCTCTCATGTTCATTCTAAGATCATTGCATCCTTTTGACATAGTTCATGTAGATATTTGAGGTCCTTCACCTATTATCACTAGTAATGGCCTGAGATATTTCATACTATTTGTTGATGATTATACTAGATACTAGTGGATGTATGTTATGCATCACAAATCACAAGTGGCTCAGATTTTCCAACATTTTGATGCACTTGTGTCAAGACAGTTGATAAACACATTTTTGACCTATATTTTGTTATGTTTTTAAGCATTCATTTTATCTTTTATTTTATTATTTTCGTGTTTTGGAAGGTATTTTTTGTGTTTTGTAGGTTTGGGAAGAAATGTGGAAAAAGAGAGCAAAAGTGAAGCAAAAGTGTTTAAAAATGTAAGCCTTACATTGGATGTCATTCACTATGTAAGGGGGACAAACAAAGGCTTAGCAACGTAAGCCTTACATCGAGAATCAACATACTATGTAAGGGCATTTACAGCGCAAGAAAACAAGGCGCGACGCGGCGGGAAAAACCTGTGCCGCGGCGAGAGGCTCTCGGGTTGATCCTGGAAAATCATGAAAACATGGCGCGCCGCGGCATGATTATTGTGCGCCGCGGCGGGGATGTTTCTGTTTTGAACCAACGAGCCAAAATTCAACACGCGCCGCGGCGGGAAAAACCTGTGCCGCGGCGGGAGGTGCCAAAATTGCCCAGAAACCCTAAAACGCGTATTCCACTTCTTTCCCCCTATAAATACAACATTATACCTCTCCCAAACACAAGTTTTTGCAGCCAATTTATCTCCCACCTCTGCTGCTACTGCAGCAAGGGTTTTCCACCCAAAAACCAACCCAAAATCAAGAGGAGACCCTCCATTGTTGAAGCTACTCCAAGGATTTGAGAAAGAGGATCAATCAAGTTCAAGGATTTGGAGCTAGAAGATTCATTGGGGGTATTTTTTTAGTGTAATATCTTTTTCTTCTCTGATTTTGTGGTTTGCCTCCATGACTAAATTGATTGACACCAATTTAGTTATGGTTGGCTAATATATGTATATTGGGATGTTAGTATTGCTTCCAATGATTGGAAGAACAATTTTGTAATTTAATTATATATGATTTGGATTTATTTCTTGTTCATGTTCTTATTATTTTTTGATGGTGAATTGATGGTGGACCAAACCTTAGTTTGTGATTAGAAAGAATATTTTAGAATTAGGCATTAGAAACGCCATCTTTGCTTAATTGTGCATTATGAACAAGAGCCTAAATTGATTGCATTGATTTGTGTTAGTTTAGGTGGTTAGAATTATTTCCTTGAGCTAATTCCGATTGATTAGTTAATGATCCGGGCCAAAGACGTTAATTAGTTGATCGTAGTGAAAATTGCCATTGATTTGGGATTTTCTAGGTTTAGCGGAAAAATCATTAAATCCAACTTCTAATTGAATGCTTAATTTGTTTTTGCCATGAATGGATAGCAAACTAATATTCCCAATTACATCCATCATCCTCCCCTTGGTTGTGATCACTTTTATTTTCATTTTATTTTAGTTTTCAATTTAATTCCGAATTTACGATCTGTTCTTCAATTGACAACTGTTAGAATGTTTAGGATTGTTTGTTCAACTAAATAAGAAAATAGATAACGTTTTAAAACCACAGCAATTCCTTTGAGAGACGATCTTGGGAGTATACTTGTCGCTTACTATAAGTGACTCGTGCACTTGCGAGCTTATATAAAATACAAAATTTGACTATCAAGTTTTTGTGCATCAACAGTTTAACACCCAAATCAAACAATTACAATCTGATGGAGGAAGTGAGTTCAAAAGTCTTGAACCCTTTTTGTTTACTGGTGGTTATCTTCGACAAATTTCTTGTCCTTATAATCCCTCCCAAAATGGAGTAGTTGAAAGAAAAAATAGACATGTTGTTGAAACTGATTTGGCCATGATGATAAGAGCTGGTTTACCTATGAAATTTTGGGAATATTGTTTTCTAAGTGCTATTTTCTTGATAAACAACATGCCATCAAAAA
The DNA here is from genome assembly GCA_029378325.1 of Elaeagnus macrophylla. Classification (NCBI taxonomy): domain Eukaryota; kingdom Viridiplantae; phylum Streptophyta; class Magnoliopsida; order Rosales; family Elaeagnaceae; genus Elaeagnus; species Elaeagnus macrophylla. The sequence continues at coordinate 157,842 of JARDWI010000224.1, forward strand.
CTTTGGATTATAAGGCACCATACCAACTACTTTTTGGTATTGATCCAGACTATTCATAGCTTAGGGTGTTGGGTTGTCTTTGTTTTACTTATGTATGCCCCTATAATCCCAACAAATTAGAGCCAAGATCTATTCCTTGTGTTTTCTTGGGGTACCTGCTAAGATATAAAGGGTATTGGTGCATGGACCCTGTTACCCAAAAACTTTATATCACTCCTCATGTACAGTTTAATGAAGCAGTATTCCCTTATTTAATTCAAAACTCCTCCTTTTCTAATCATTTTGAACCTTCTTAGCAGTCCACTTCTTGGACTGTGAACCTGCCTACTACTACTAATGTACCACAAGCTGTCTTTAATAAGCTTTCCACCAAGTTTGTTTCTAAACCTTTAGTCACATCTTCACCTGTTATGTCACCATCACCGACAACATCTATTAATACAACTACTAATTCAACAAGTTCTGAACACTTACCCGTTAGTTCCTCTTCACCTTTGACTTCTGAAACTTTATCTATGAATTCACCAACATCTTCATCAGCTTTACCCTCCAATTTTCACATTTCTTCTAGTAACACTCTATCACTAGATTCTGCACAGCAAATTTTTTATCCTCATTGAATTATTTGTTCAATTTCCTTCTGATTCAATTGAACCCCCATCTCTCACAAACATTCATCCCATGGTTACTAGGTCCAAAGATGGGATTTCCAAACCCAAAGTTTACTTGGCAAACACCATTTTATCTTAGCCAGCCTCTCTTACAGAAGCCTTTCAACACAAAGAGTGGGTAGATGCTATGACTACTGAGTATAACTCCTTGGTGAGAAACAACACATGGACTTTAGTCCCACCTTCACATAATTAGAAAATGATTGGAAATAAATGGGTTCATAGAGTAAAACTGAGAGTTGATAAAACTCTTGATAAGTACAAATCAAGATTGGTAGCCAAAGGTTATGATCAGACCAAAGATATAGACTACAAAGAAACCTTTAGTCCTGTTGTCACGCCTACCACAATTAGAGTAGTTCTTCCTCTAGCACTGTCAAGAAATTGGTGTGTAAGACAATTGGATGTAAACAATGCCTTTCTTAATGGAGATTTGGAAGAAAAGATTTACATGACTCAACCACAAGGCTTTGTTAATCCAGACTTTCCCACTTATGTATGCAAGCTCAATAAAGCATTGTATGGCTTAAAGCAAGCTCCTAGAGCATGGTTTTTCAAGCTCAGCACTTGTCTTCAACTTATGGGTTTTCATTCCTCCAACTCTGATACATCCATGAAGATTTATCATTTGAATGGTGATTTCATTATCTTTCTGATTTACGTGAATGACATACTTGTCACTGGTAATAATTCCTCTCTTATTCAATCTATCATAGATAAATTACACTCAAATTTTTCTTTGAAAGACTTGGGAGAAGTCAGCTACGTTCTTAGGTATAGAAGTCACAAGAGCTGCAGACACATTGCATTTGACTTAAACAAGATATATCACTGACTTACTTAAGAAGGTTCAACTGCATGAAACAATGCCATACACTCCACCAATGCAGCAAGGAAAAATTCCATCTAAGTATGATGGGGAGCTTTTAGAAGATGCAACTTTGTTTAGAACAATTATTGGGGCATTATAGTAGTGTACATTAACACAACCTGACATAGCATACAGTGTCAATAAGTTGTGCCAATTTCTACATCAACCTACAATTGCTCATTGGTGTGCAACTAAAAGATTGCTAAGGTATTTACGTGGAACTCAACACCTTGGTCTGCTCCTTCAAAAGTCACAACATCTTGAACTTGAGGCTTTCTCTGATGCTGATTAGGCTACCAATCCTGATGAAAGATGTAGTATAGGAGGTTTTTGTGTCTTCTTTGGTCATTCTTTAGTCTCTTAGAAATCAGGCAAACAACGTGTTGTATCTAGATCATCTACAAAAGTTAAGTTTCGTGCCTTAGCAACTGCTATAACAGAAGTCATATGGATACAAAAATTGCTTGTAGAGTTACAAATTGATATGTCTAAAGCTCCTGTTATCTTTTGTGATAATATAAGTGCTGGTTTTCTTGCAAAAAAATCCTATGCTACACCCACGTACAAAACATGTAGATATTGATTTTCATTTTTTCAGAGAAAAGGTATCAGCTGGAG